>JACCGJ010001400.1:0-25110 GCA_013407085.1 Atriophallophorus winterbourni | reverse complement strand
GACAACGCTGTACGACGACCGTTCAAAGCATGTGTCCAAACACATGTTAAATGGGGTAAAACCCGTAACCATAAAACAAAATATTCATTTGCATGCTTTTCCGTCATTCACACCCCACGACCGGTTTCGTGCTGTGTGCACTCATCAGGTAGGGACAGTAAGATCAGGATCCGCATGCGCTTGAAACAGTGGAGGAATGGTAAACAAGGAGCGCTTGTATGCCACTGTTGGATAAGGCTCGTACGACGAACCTGTTCAAATCATGTGTCCAAACACATGTTCAATGGGGTTAAACACATAAACCATGATAACAAAACTTTCATTTGCAATGCTTTCATCCATAACACCTCACGACCGGTTTCGTGCTGTTTGCACTCATCAGGTTGGGGCAGTAAGATCACGATCCGCATGCGCTTGAAAAAATGCAGGAATGTTAAACAAGGAGCGCTTGTATATCACTGTTAAATGAGGCTGGTACGACCAACCTGTTCAATTGCATGTGTTCAAACACATGTTTAATGGGGTTAAACCCATAATCATTATAAAAAAATTCATTTGCATGCTTTTCCGTCACAAAACACCCCACGACCGGTTTTGTGCTGTTTGCACTCATCAGGTATGGATAGTAAAATCAAAAACGGGTTGAGTAACAAGTGGGAAAGTGAGTGGCAAAAATAATTCCAGGCACTGATGTTTACATGGCCGCATAAAAGCGAACGGGAGCACTTTCATAATGGTTAATCATGAATCAATTTGCAGAACGCACCTTGTGTTTCTGTTTTTACGGCTGTGAGTTTATAAAAATTTAAAAAGTGCGCCTCAGTTGTTTGTTGATAAACCTCACAAGAAAAACGTGAGTACTTCGAAACCGGTAATTTATGAATCAAGTTGCGAAACGCACCTTGTTTTTCTGCTTCTCCGGCTGTGAATTTATAAATATTGAAAATTGCGCCTCAGTTGTATGTTGATTAACCTCACAAGAAAAAATTGAGCACTTTCAAATTAGTTATTTTTGAATCAAAATGAATATGCACCTTGAATTTCATCGTTTTGGGCTGAGAATTTATAAAAAAAATTAAAAGTGATCCTTAGTTGATGGTGGATAAATATTACTTTGTAATTTGTTTTTAAGTGAAAACCAATTTCAAACATTTTGAATACAATCCGCATGATTGAAGAGTTCTCTCCTTATGTTTTGCGACAACTCATCAGTACCAAGTTCATTCTTTATTTTCACAAATCTTATCAAAAGGTTCCAAATTGGAAGCATTGGATTCGAGTTTCGCTCTAATTTAAGCTCATCAGTACACATCAGTACCAAGTCCGGTCAAACGGTGGACGATAGCTCAGGCCATAGTGCGTGAGACTACAAGGGTGGAGGTACTGGGTTCGAATCAGAACACAGATAAGACATGCACTGCTATTTAGCTCAAATAAGAGAGAAACTCGAATCCAGTGCTTCCATCGTGGACCGCTGTGATAATCTTTGTTAATATTTTGAAGGACATGATACCCATTAGTAGTCGCGAAACAATCCGCATGATTTATTTTCGTTGCGTATTAATTTGACCTAATTATTCATGTGCATGCTTTTCCGTCACCAAAACACCCCACGACCGAGTTCGTGCTGTTTGCACTCATTATGTAGGGACAGTGAAACCAGGATCAGCATGCGCTTGAAACAGTGGAGGGATGTTAAACAAGGAGCACTTGTATGCCACTGTTGTATAAGGCTGGTACGACCAACCTGTTCAATAACATGTGTTCAAACACATGTTTAATGGGGTTAAACCCATAATCATGAAACAAAATATTCATTTGCATGCTTTTCCGACACAAAAAACCCCACGACCGGTTTCGTGCTGTTTTCACTCATCAGGTAGTTACTGTAAAGTATTTACTTTTTGGACCATTAAAACTTTGATTAACTTTGAAATAAATATTTTCTTCCATGGTTGTGGGTTTAACCCCATTGAACATATGTTCGAACACATGCAATTGAACAGGTTGGTCGTACCAGCCTCTTTTAACAGTGGCATACAAGCGCTCATTGTATACCAATCCTCCACTGTTCCAAGCGCATGCGGATCTTGATCTTACTGTCCCTACCGGATGAGTGCAAACAGCAAGGAAACGGTCGTGGTGTGTGTGTGTGACAGAAAAGCATGCAAATGAATATTTTGTTTGAATAAGTATGGGTTTAGCCCCATTAAACATGTGTTTGAACACATGTAATTGAACAAGTTGGTCGTACCAGCCTTATCCAACAGTGGCATACAATCGCTGCTTGTTGTCTTCATCACGTTCCATGCATCTTCCGAGAATCGAAGTAAATTAAATTTACTTTTCATTTTCAGATTTTGTAAATGGAATTGCGTTCACCACTGTAGGGAGGGTGACTGTTCTTAGTAAACCAATGTTTATTTGTTCTGTAATTTTAAGCGAATTTACTTACCAAATGTATTACCAACTTTATTTTAACGGATAAAATAATGAAATGATTTTTTCCCAATGGTAAATATGATAGAATTTTGGGATGCGCAATAAACATATTTACAAATTTCCCACTTTATTTCATAAACGGTTTCATGTCATTTGCAAATTAAATGACTTTGATTCACGAGACAAGTTTGAACGAGGGACATACCAGATTCATAATTCATGATTTACGGTGAAAATATCAAATAGCCGTACAATATCATACGGTATACGTGAACGAGTTTACCAAATCGTTACATCAATGTTTTTCGTTCATGCACTTCAAAGAAGGAGCACAAGTAAATCCCATTGTGACATAAAGAGAGGAAATTTCGACCGAAGCTATATGTTTCGGTAATCTGGTTTCCATTAGGTATGTGAAGGTAAAATCACTTAGGAATTCTTGTAAACTGAGCCAACGCAATATAATTCGAAATAAAAGATCGTAACGTTTGTTTGAAGATCATTTCATTTGATCATTCGTGTAAATACATAATCAATGGTGCTCCTGGTCGAGCGTTCATGATGCTTGAAAACTTCAAAATTATCGTATCGTTCACATCCGTCATTGCCCACCACAGCTGAATTGTGAGTGTTTGTTGTGACACAGTGGTCAAGTGTTAAACAGTGGAATAATTGAAAGTCACCAATAACTAGGGTCCATACATAACCACAATGTTCAAATAGAGAATCACAGATTGCTTCCGCGTCCAGCGCCTAAGTCGCCTGGATGAGAGAATTTTTTCGTCGAAATTGAAATTGCAATCAGATGAAATTCCTACAACGAATCATGGTGTTAGAGTGGAAAGTTGCTTTGATTCTTGCTATGAAGTAGGTAGATTGCAAAGTTACACTCAATAATGTTACTCATATTTTGCATAGTCACATTGAATAAGGATTGTTTAGTTATTTTACAGAAAATTCAGCGTTTAAAAAGCGTTTGAACGGCACGTTTTGGTGAATGATTTTGGTGGGATCACAATGATCTCATCAATTGCACATTAGCAAATGTTTCAAATTATTCAATTGAAAAATAATGAATCCGAAAATTTTATACGAGATTTTCTAATATAGAACACATCCAAGTTTCAAAATTCAAGGTAATTCAATGTTTTCAATAGTGTGAAGAGCAAGCAGCTTAACAACAACCATAGGATGTTAAAAATTGAAATTTAAGTTTATAAAAAATATAAGAAAATAGATTGAACAGTATATAAGTTTTCTGGAAACGAACAAAGCAATACGAAATTCGTCTAATTTCGTTTTAAAGTAATGCAAGCTGGTGGCGTGAGCAACAGTTGAAGGTAAACTGTTCCAAGTAAAACAGAAAAGGACAGAGTAAAAATACCTTCTACAGTTCAGACGGGAATGGGGTACGGCCAGCACATATTCATGGGTCCGATATTTCATCGTATTCCTTCGCGTGAATAAATCATGTTAGGGATGGTTCGGGATATGGAACGTTTTGTATAGTAAGATAAAGTCTCCTATGAATCGGCGATAGGGAAAATCAAACAGATTCAGTTGAGCTATCCTTTCTTCATACGGTTTGTTTCGGAAGCTGAGAACTGGTTTTGTTGAGCGGTGATAGATTCGCTGCATAAGTTCCACATCCCTCTTGAGCCACGGCGACCTTGATTGCACACCGTATTCCATTACTGGTCTATAGTATGTATTCAGGATCCTTTGGAATATCTTGGGCGCAAATTTCCTAAATACCCGTTTGAAAAGATTTAGAGCACGTTTTGCTCTTTCAAACGCAGTATTAGTTTAAAGTGATGTTTTTAAACTGGAGCATATCCATACATCCAAATCTTTACTTTACTGCAATTTTTAAGGACATTCGAACCCATGTGATTTGTGAACTCTACTCGATTCCCCACATTCATGATCCTGCATTTGAGGAACTTAAACGCCAGTTTGTTCTTTAATGACCAGTTGTGAAGCGTATCAAGATCCTTTTGTAATAGCAGACAGTCTTCTGGACTACGAATGCTGCGTCAAATATTTATGTCAGAGGAGCAAATAGAACGAAGAAGGGATAGAAAGGTAGTCGGTGAACTTTCAAAAACTGAGCAATCATGTGGTCACTTCAGCTGAGGCCGAGATATTTGAAATAAATGCATCAACTGAACTTGGATGATTTTCATGAAGAATGTTCTGATAACCCTGATCAACAAATTCATTGGAGATTAACTTTTTGTATTTTTGGGGACTTAATGATAAACAGATTGATGATGACCACTGTTCAATGCTATTGATCGCTGCTTCTGGCGCAGAAGATTCAGCACGTCCATCATGGTATAATCCAACGGCAGCATATTTGAATGTAAAGTAGAAGGAGAATGTGGATGATCAGAAAAGTGAACAGAAAAAAAGAAGGGGGAAAGAATATCACCCTGCAGATTATCGAAAGAAATAACGATGGAATGGGAAACTCTGTCATTCATTAAAACATATTGCACCACAGTTAAATATGTTCAAATGGACAACACATTCAAAACGTTTTCTAAACAAAGAAATGTTGGCAACACAGATGAAAACCTTGGGGTAATCCACGAAACAAACTTGAACGGCTTACGATTTAGAATCAAGGGAACGGGATTCGTGGTACGTTAACACTGCAAGTACGTCAGCCGCCGAACAATTTTTTCCGATATGCAAGCTGATAAGAATCGTCTACCTGGAAGCTCAACAGCATTTGTTGAAGCACAATACTTTCCAGTAGTTTGAGTAATTGCGACGTACAAATGATGGTGCGGTACTGCCCAATATCGAGTTTTGGTATCGGATTTGTGCGTACAATCTCTCAACACTGAGATATAATACGTTTCTTAGATAGGATAAGCAAAACCGTTGATACTCATGGCATGATAGGTTCGATAATCGATCGATTGTGTCTTATACGAATCCAAGCAAACTATACGCATATTGTAGGTTAAAACGCAGGTTTTATATAGATATCGAAAATTGATTTAATCATCCGAGAAACGGGTTTCAAGAAACTTACTTCGCTTTTGATTGCGTTCTGCGTGTGAAAATGTCATACATCAAGATTTGAAAGAGTACTTTGAGATTTAACATTCAAAAGATTCATTGCACCTTACTTCGTAAAAGGCGCAGACGTTCTGTAAAAGATTTCACGGTTTCGTGGATACTTTTTCTAGTATAAACGTGTTTTATTTATAATTTTAAAAAAGATAGTTTATCTAAATGGGCTGTCAGCGGACTCCTCGAGTCAGATTGCATCGGCTATAATGAAGATTCAATTTGTCGCGTTTGTTCCTGGCACTTATTCCCATTCGTTCACTCAGAAAAATCTGGCTTTCATTGTTCTCCATCTATCCCTGTTAATAGATTGGCAATCAATCCTTTCTTACACAATTCTCATGTAATCCGTATTTTCGTACTTGGGGAAATTGTCAATATTTTTGTACGTTTTATGGGTACTGCAATTAATTGAAAAGCACTTGATTCAAAATCTGCTCTAGTGTGTTTGTCGCTTTCTGCGATAACGGCTTTTGTTGGTAAGCAACATGCACTCGGAGCATTGAAAATGTTCTCGACGGAGAAATTCACCAGGACGTCGGAAGTTTAGTTTCGCCGAGCTGTATTCCGTGTTTGCATCTGAGTGTTCGAATAAAACCCTAAGATCAGTCAAAATCTTAATTTAGTTATAGAAGCCAGAAGGCATGCCAATTTCGATCGTACTGTTCCTACCTGATGAGTGCAAACAGCGCGAAAACGATCGCGGGGTGTTTGATGAAAATGTATGCAGAGATGGATTTTCACAGTTAATAATATCGATGTAATACATGCATGAGATTTTTTTGCGAGTAAAACAAGAGTCAAAAGAAAACTATACACCTGTACATCTAGGATATACATTTGTAAATTCTTAATGTTTCTAAACGTAATTAATTTGCATACCAGTTTTCAATTCACGTAAAGCTGCATTTACAAAGAATCGGGAACAAAATATTCATAAATTAGTGTAAGTATTTTGTATAAAATAATCACTTTCTTCAAGTTCATTATCAAGGCACCGAAACGGTAAGAAAACATTTGGGTGAATTAGATAGAACAGTTACTTTTCGCAATTAATTCAACAGGGAATACGCTGAAGATGATTTAGTGATCAGTTCAACGCAACTGAATTACAGCTTCGCAAAGCATAAATTTCATCAAACGATGAATCGTGGAAATATTCTAATCGATAAATGGGATTGTCCCATTTAATTTGTTCGCTCTGATTCGACACGTTCGAATTCCGTTGAACACAGGTTTTTGTTTGGTCGCGGAACCAGTTTGTAGCGTGTCGGGGGTAGAGTGAGAAGCCGGGAATCACCGCGTCAGGTCATTTTAGGTCAACGATTGGAAGACGTCGCACATTTGACTAATTATCTCATTGTTGGCCTCCTTCGGTCGGTAAACCATGGATGTACACTACAATCGCATGAATTTTCATGTTCTACAGCGTTTCGAGTGACTAAAAGGTCCGATTCCAGAGGAACATTTTCTCACGCTGCGCTCGCAATGATAAGCAGAACTCGGTTGTATGGCGTCAGTAGCAAACCAGTGGCATGATCTGCGTCTAGAAGCTAAGATCCGTATCTGCTCATCACCAGCTTGCATACGACGCTTTACACAATGCATTCAATATGAGCGGTCGATATCAAGTTCTTCCTAACTCGCTAGGTCAATGCCAAGAGTGATCATATCTTTTTTGCTAATGACTTTGCACCGCTAGTTTGATCTGTCTTATAGTCGACGTCCTAATTGCAACTTACCCTAGAGTATATCTTCCGGAATACGACCATTTTTCATCATGTAGATGTGGCTAAGCCAATGCAGACAAGGCTATCTGTGCAGGGTGAACATGTACTGTAGACCAGCTTTTGAGAGCACTTCACCATTGATCACTTTGTCTATCCATGATATGTTTGAGCTACGACGGAGGCTTCGTTAATACAAAGCCCTCAGCTTCCGTTAGGAGATAGAAAATGAAATAATTTGCGAAAAATCACATCTGGTGCATGAACATTGCGAATCGCGCCGGAGACCAAATACTAAATGCGAATTTTTTTGGTTTAGTATCAACGCTTACCAGATGCCGCATCTAGTTTAACTGGAGCAATAAAGATGGTTAATCGGAGGTGCAACTTAGGTTGCGTACATTATAAATAGGTTTGCATTAGATGACTGGAATCTTCATAAACTCAGTCATTGCTTGACTCAGAAAACTCAGAAACTTTTATGGCAGAAACAGCATTAGGCTTACCAATAACCATAGGATGGCAAGGTATATGGAACATATATAAATATATATAGAATATCTCAAAAATAAATAGGGACACTCGCAAACCGTATGATTCTTCATTAACTCATCGAGCTTGGGAGCGAAAACCTCAACGGATACTGAGCGTGTGATTTTTTCACGTAAATATTTTCAAGTGAAACAAATTCTCAACGAGAAAATTTCACGACGTAAATTCAATCGAGAATGCGGAATGCTCACAGACCTCAAATGTGTTCGTGTTCGAGTAAGGTCATTGGGCTTTAGCAAGTGTTTAAGGGGGTGGTTTACAGAATGCAGGATTTAGAAGGTCAACATAAGGTCACTACGTATTCACCGTTGGGTAAAATCGTGTAGGTTCAGTTTCAACATTCGCTCTGTGAAAGGCAAATTTCTGTACTGGGAGCCCAACTTTGTAGTACGATGATAAATCCTGTCGAGTATTTCGATATCCTTCCTCATCCACGGTGCCCAGGCTTGGATGGAATATTCCATAACAGGACGTATATACGTGTTAATCACCCGGTGTAGGGTGAATATGGATGAATTTCCATCAAACACGCAACGACCGGTTTCATGGTGAATGTACTCATCAGGTACGAACAGTATGTTCAGTATCCACACAATTTAAAACATTAGAATACTTGAATGCCGCTATTGGATTAATATTGTTCGCTCACACATGGATTGACTTAAAACAATAGACTTGTAATAAAATCCGAAATATAATTCATTTCCATCACAATACATAACCCACTACTAGTTTCTTGCTGTGCGCTGTCATCAAGTAGGAAAAGTATGATGAGGATTGCATGCAGTGAATCCGTGACGAAAGAAGGCTACCAGATTTTTGTCACCACATTACGCAGGACACTGTTGAGTCTGGAATTATTCCCAGTTGGACTCATCATCAATTTGCTCCATGAAACTGTGAAATTAGTGACATTTGACATCAGCATATATCGAATTACATGTAATTCATCAAGAACAGTCAAACAAATCAAACTTTGTGAAACACTAATTGAGTCAAGTTGATGAATACTTGCAGTATATTATTGTGGAAGTAAAATTCGCCTATGAAACTAGGCTCGTATCATCAGCAAAATCCATATTTACATGCAGGTTTATCCCACACCACGGCTGGTTACGTGTTATTTGCATTCAACATTTAGGGTCAGTACGATTTGGATCGCACGTGTGTTTTGTCTTTTTTGTTGTTTGCTTGATAAGTACGTAAACATTTAAGCTTATGTAACGAAATCAAGATAAATATCGTTAGGGTCAATGTGATATTGACCGATGGAGAGAAAAGGAAGGATATCTGATTATTGTTGGGTAGAGTATCATCCAGGAGTTGATACGAACGATATTGCGTATCGAAAGAAACGAATTGTTTGATTTTGAGGATTAGTCATCAAAGAGATGGTCGTCAGAATCTGAAGCTGACCATATAATGAGCAACCTGATTTGTTCAACTCCTCTCAAAAATATGATTGTGCAACAATTCATATAAACACTACACTTAAAATAATTAAATAGCGGCGAATATTTTTTTAATTTTCACTCAGATTTATACGTACGTTGCACGATTTTTTCAGGGTGCTTATCTGGAGAGAAAATAGAGATTATGTTAGATGGGCTTCGAAAAAGTGGAAGAGTTGTAAACAGAGTATTACTTTGAAATTTTCGTTCGTTCATTTTTCCATTACGAAAGGCCTTGTTTAACTGCAGAATTTAATCCGATCAAATGTGTTCAACAGATCTAAGTTCCATATGTGGTGTCATATCCATAACTCAGAATCAAATTTTTTATGGTAGAAAAACAGTGGGCTTTAGAATAACCAGAGAATGACGAGGTATATGGAGTAAAAATAAAAAAAATGTTCACAAAATCAATAGGGGCAGTGACATAGTTCGTCATATACTCATGGTGTTTAAAAGCAAACAGCGCAGCAGATTCTGAGCGTGTGATTTCTTCAGGCAAACATTTGTTTGATGACCAAGAATTCACAAATGGTCTAGAAGTCTTTGTTGTATGTTACGCCGAATTTATTATGCCAAATTATTTTGTAGAACGATTTCAGAATGTCCAGAACAATTTCATGTCAGTACTATAAAGCATCGATTACCGCCACATCGCTAAACCTCCTAATGAACACAAATCAATTCTCAAGACTTGGATCGAGTAAGTCCTAACAGTTTCTGGTTGAAGTTGAATTTAGAAAACATTAGTAATAGAGCTTGCCGAAAAACCACAACTTTCTCTGAGTTAATCATCACTTATTTTGATTTTTCAGAGAAACCATACGTGTTCATATAGCGCTAAACTTTTGGGAGTTAATCCATGTAAAGATATTCCAAAGATCTTCGTGAACGTGCGAATAAATTACCAACAGATTTTAAACCCAAATTTAAGTTAAGCATTTCACTTGTTCCTACGTCAGATTTATATTCTTCACCTTGACTACTTCTGATGGTTTTAATTGCTGCTACGTATTCAGTATGGTAAGCATTGACACAAAATATACATGAAAAGCTGGAGACGAACATATTTAAAAATCACGTAAAGCGATCTCTCTATCTGAATTTCAGAACGCTTTTCGTTCACTACATTTCCTGTTTAAACAATAATATGTATATTACGTATCCCTTTAGCCATTAGTCTTTCGGAAGCTAGTAATAGTTTTTAGATTTTCAGAATATCTATCACTTAGAACTTGATTCTGCGTTACCTTGGAAGCTTTTGCCAAAGGTTAAGCGGGGTTCATTTGTCAAGTAGGTCACTTTAAGTTACATACAACAATCGCGTTCGAAATGTAACACACTTTTTTTGATGTTATTCATTCTTCGACGGTATTCTGTTCGGAATATAAAAATTGGGATGAGATAACACAAGTATTTGAATTAGTAATTTAAGAGCGACAACTACTCCAGGAGCAGTGTGTAATTTCTGTTGAACTTCACTGAACGAATTATTGTTAGGTCAAAGACAACAGCAAATAATGAAATACACCTGAATACCTCATATCAGAAGTATATCGCAGTGATCTCTAACGATATTTATTTTGTTTTCCAGAATTGTAACGTTTATTTAATCAAATATTTTTTTAATATTTCAAGTCAGTGTGTCGAAACCAATCATAAATAAAATTCAAACTCGTTGTCCATGTGGTTCAAAATGGCATCTTCGTGAGTTTGAAATCACATAAATAGATATTTTGAAAAGTAATTCAATACCAATATTCATATTGTCAATAATAGATGATATAATTAATTTGCATCCATTTTTGTCATTCACACCCAACGACCGGTTTCGTGCTATTTACACTCATTAGGTAGGGATAGTAAGATCAGGATCCGCATGCGTTTGAAACAGTGGAGGAATGGTAAGCCTGGGGTGCTTGTATGCCACTGTTGGATAAGGCTGGTACGACCAACCTGTTCAATTACATGTGTCCAAACACATGTTTAATGGGGTTGAACCCGTAACCATGAAACAAAATATTCAGTTGCATGCTTATCCGTCGATATAATTGTTTGTTCTATTTATGTGGAAAAATGGAAGCTTACGATCAAAAATTTCCCTGCGAACTACAAACATAATTTCGGAATGCTTGAACTTTGAATTAAAGCGATTCACGCGAAAATTATTCGGAACATATCTGATAGCATGGTTACCTTTTTTCGCGATTTCTTTGGAAAAATAGACGTTTTTGATTAATTTGATAAAAACGGGAAAATTAAAAATGTGTAAGGTAAATCCTGTTTGTGAATACATCAGACAGTCTTACATATCACCTGAGCAAACATAAACTTTGAATAATCATACAATTATTATCTATCAGTAAATGTTTCTAAAGTTTATTCGGTTCTAATTAACATATGAAGTCCCGCAAGATATTATTAGGTTTTTCTAAGAAATTTACAAGCGCGGGGCCTTCAAAACGGCCGTGCATAAAATTAATTTCTCCGCAGGTTTTTTCAACATTTTTCGTTAAATGTCAACGCTAGCTGTGGGCAAATTCCATCATTTTTTCGTATCAACTGAGGCCAATTTTCGACGCGCAATTTTGAACGAATTACGAGATAGCGGGAATTGTTGTGACACTTTTGTCTCAAAACCTTTGGTTACACCATTTGTTAATAAACCGGATCACATGTGTAAATTATCAATCAAGTCGGAGAAGAAAAATCGTTCAGTCGAAAAATTGATGCCGGGACCTGTCCGTCAATTTGCTATAAATTATTTGTTGAAATTGTTGTAACTGCTGAAAATTCGTTTATATGAATAAAAACAATTTATTCTTCTTCTTCTATACTAAATTCCTTAATGCTGACGCGAAGCCGTTGATTTAGATATAAAAAATACCAGAGAAGTTTGACGGCATCCGTACATTTGCAAGCAACATCGAAACTAAATTTGGACTGATTTTGGCCTACTTCGGTCGATGTCGACCATGGGCGTGCATCACAATCGCATGAATTTTCATGCTCTACATCTTTTTGAATGAATAAAAAGTCTGATTCGGGAGAAACAATCTCTCCCGCAGCGCTGGCAACGAAAGTCAGAACTCGTTTGTATTGCATCAGTTGCACGCCGGCGGCGTGATCGCGTTCAGCTGTCAAGAGCTGTATCTGCTCCTCCCCAGCTTGCAGACGACGCTTTGCAATATGAATTGGACTGTTACAGCTGAAATAAACATCACCGTAAATGTTAGATGAAAATGCTTGGACAACTTATAATTATTCGAAACGTCATGTATGTAAGCTTGGATAATATAATGAAGGCACTTAAAGTTTTCGGTCCCGTATATGCTATTTCATCGTCTGCTGAAGGAAAGTCTCACTTAGCTAATTGTCTCACAGAATCGAGAGACAACAAGAACAGCCAAACAATACTCGAGAAATGATAAGTCGGTATTTCGATACATCAATGAAGGAATACTAATGCCAAATAATTGGAAGGCAGCTCTTCTTGTTTCTCATAGAAACAGTTTATTAATGAGTTATATATTTTGGAGGGAAATTGTTCAGACCAAAAGTCGTGAGACTACAATGGAGATATTCCTGTGGTTCGAATCCGACTCGAGTCATATTATGCACCACTGATTAGATCAAATAAGATCGAAACTCTAGTACAGTGCTTCTGATGTCGACCGTTATGATAAACTTTATCAATATTTCGAAGGACGTGTCACTGATGAGTAATCGCAAAATATAAGTAAATTTCAACTTTTAATAAAATTATCGCGGTTTTTCTTATTTCAATATAAAAAAAGAAGCATGAAAAATTAACCTACTGTTTTTGTATGCATACGTACTATCTACAAAAACATTTGCGAGAAATAAACAAAGAAAACTATCGAAAAATTCATTAAGAAATGATTTTTAGACTGTGAATTCAAATCGTCTAGCGTCTTTTATACATTTAAAAATGTCATGTTCCATAATCACATATAGAATATATATATATATATATATAATATATATATATATATATATATATATAATATTATAATAATATTTGGTTCATTTTGTTATGGCTTGTGACGAAGAGCAACAACTAATGTCACTAGAGAATAGAAATGGTGCACTCTTTCCATTGATGTCGGTACGTTGCCAAACACTCTCTCCTTCTCTTGCACCCAATCCAGGAAAGAGCGCCCGTCCAACCTTTGTTAAACCAGAAGTGATCATTTTCAAGCCATTGTTCCTAATTATAGGTTGACCACCAGCCACTCTGTCCGGTGTATACCAGTTGACTCTTAGAGCGCTCGGCGTGGTAACCGTTCAGTTTTTATACACAGAATGTGTCTCAACCATCCGAGGTGATGTCGGATAATGGCTCTCTGAAGGTAAGTGCTTTCGAAGAAGCGTTGCCTGAAATTAGAGTTGCAAACGTTTCGCTACGGGAGTGATTCTTCGTAAACCTCGTTGGTCAAAGACATCCAGCCACAATTTAGGATTGATATTGAGTGTGAAAATATGAGCTGTGAATATATCTTTAGATAAATGTTCGTTTAAATTGTTTGTGTAGAATGATAGGTTTAAAAGATTTGGTTAATTTGGAGCCAGCACAGAAATATTCTAAACGAAACATCGCAGCGTTTTCTTGAAGATATTTTCGTTCGGTGAAGACAATTCTTTCGGAACTAAACATCTAGCTATGTCTCAGTGGGATTTTTAAATTTAAGAAGTTTACATTGATTCAATTGTTGTTAGAATTCGGAAATATACCAGCAAATCATAGTCCTTTAGAAATTGGATCAAATCTCACTCAACGTACCCTCTTGATAAATTTCTTCAAAAAAGAACGAAAAATCACAATGTTGATACCCATTCAGTATTCGATCTTTAGTTTTCGAATTTGATCTTTGATTGGCCGAATTTTGAACACAAAATTAAGCACTTTTGTATAAATACCCAAAAAAAAAATTTTCGACATACTTACTAGTGTGTGGTTCATAGTTTTCTTTAGAATATTATTTCATTATATGCCAAATTTTCTTGTGTATGCATTTCAATCTCCCACACAATAGGGGATTGTTTTTGCGCTGTTCGCATTTATCAGCAGAGGGAAGCACGATCACATTCCGCTTGCTTCAAATTATTGGAAGAATGGTATGTAAAATTTGCTCGTGAATGCTACTCTTGGATAAGGCAGGCCCAATCAACAAGTTTTATCGCACGTGTCGAAACACATACAGATGTACTTAATCCTGAGATCCATCTCATCACACACATCTTACGATTTTTTTTCGCACTGTTTGTATTCAAGATCAGACACAGTACGATCATTGTCATCATGCTTGCATTTTCATACAAGCGCAACTTATTCACGAATACTTCATTGATTCAAGGCAGGCGGATACTGATCATGCTGTCCTTGACTGATGAGTGCAAACACCATGCGGTATGTGACTGCCCCTATTGGTTTTTGAGATATTTTATATTTTTTATATATTCCTTGTCATCCTATGGCTATTCTTACTCTTACTGCGTTTTCTACTATAAAATTTTCTGAGTTCTGAGCATGAAACCTGTTGCTGGGTGTGTGTCTGGTGGAAACGCATACCGATAAGCATTTAAGATCATTATTCTGGGTTCAAATTCATTCAATTGTGTGTCGGCACACATAGCTGAACAGGTTAACGTGCGAACCTTAACGAAAACTGAAAAACAAGTGCGAATCTTGTAGTGGGTTACAAGGCTCATGGAATAGATTGAGTTGCGCGACTTTCTGCAACAAACGATCAAAATGACACGGTTGACAAACATTCAGTTGCTCAAGTTTTTTTATATCACTCAAACGTAAGTGTTGATTTAACTTTAAATACTCCACCTGAAATATTTTCAGCGATTCCTCGAGAGAGTTCGATAGACTCTCAGGACAGGTGTTTGCAAAATTTTTATGTGATTGGCTAGGTTAATGTTACATGAATTCTAATAAAACCTTACTAGAGAACGAAGACGTGAAAAGGTGTTTGCTCTCACACCTCACTGTGACTGAGGTTCATGTGATAACACTTTCGATGTATTACGAAACATTCGGTCGGAAAATTTCTAACTTCATACAATCCCTAGCCTCTTGGGAATCAAAGTAAAAAGTTCCATCCTTGCTGAAGTCTCAGTATCTGAAACAAGGGAATATTATTAACAGTGATATGAAATATTACAAACTAGATGCACAACAGTTCTAAATAAACGAAACAGGCTTGCGTTCTTCCCAAAATATTCTCGAGCTGGTTTACTGGCCTAGACATAAATGTACTTCAAAAATCACGACTTTCCATCCCGTAACTTTTGTGCACTGTTGTTATGAAAATCGCAAAAATGACGCTCAATAAATAACACTACAATCTTGTAACCCACATTTCGAAACCCTCGATATTATTTCACTGGAAATTTGTGATTGTACAACAAAATTTATCAGGTTACATTTTGGAAAAATTTTGTATCATACGACGAAAATGACAAACACTAGTCAAAAAATAAATCCAGCAGACTGGCACTCTAATAATGGATCTCATAAACTGTTGTTTATGTCGCTACTACTGGCGTTCTTCGGTCGATGTCGAACATGGATGCACATAGAGTATCAGGTTTTCATGAAACGCAGCCATATACACAAGTAGGATGTCCGAATTAGTATTAGCAATATCTCTAGCATCAATCAAAGCGATGGGCAGTATTCGTACAGTATATTTTTTTATTTGCAATATGACAACATGTTCTAAGATTAGCATCAGAGAGCAGTAGCTATACTGTGTACCCTCTCGTAGATGACGCGTTTACAATGCATTTAATGTGAGCATACATGATCAAGTTCATTTAAGCTCGTAAAGTTGATGTTATTGTCAAACCAGTGTGGGGTCTTTCAATTCGTCAACTTGCTGATTTCAACCCTCTAAATAGTAGAACTCCGGAATAACGACCATATGTTTGTTACCAAAATTTCAAGAAAAGCACAACTGTTGTGTTAGTCCAAGTGAATCGATAAGACAAAAACCATTTGTAAAGTAGTATCAAGCATCAAGTTAAACGAGAATGAATTAATTATTTGTTTTTGTCGAAGTTGTGAACACTGTTATTTTCGCATGAAAGCAATGTAGCAAACGATAATTTTTGTCAATATGCCAAATGTTATTGGCCATAATTAAATTTAAATATTTGTTTTAATTCAAAATAATTCAAAACAATTAGTATTCACCTTTGAGCACAATTTCTCTTGCTGTAATTTTGCACACAAATAGTTGGATAAAATTCTGTTTTTTTCCAGATATTTAATGAAAAGTGATGAGATTTAAATTGCGTACCTGCAAGTGATATTCTTGGGTCGGGTTCGTGGTTTCCACCTTAAAAAGTAAGATAATTGAAATCAAGGTTCATTTGTACCTTCTCTCAAAATTTGTTTCGTAACGAGTAACGACTTATCTCATCAGAATTATCAATGAACTTGTAGAAGAAGAAATATCGTGAACCGAAAATGATTTCTATCGCACGTTAATTTGAACTCAGTTTCATTTAACTACAAAGTGTCTATGTGATTTAATAACGTCAAATAACTGGAAATGCAGACGAAAATCGAACTCACTATTCTCGGGTAAAAGTTGCAGATCTATGGTAGGGATGATTTATGTGTATTTTCATAGTGGTATTCACCATAGGCTTGGGCGTTTGTTTAGATTCAGTATGAATAATTTTATGTGACTGGCGCGTGTTTTCGAGCACTTATTCTACAGATTTCTCACACAGCATTAACCGTTTAAGATTTAATGAGATTTCAACCGGGTGACTTAACAGTATGTTTGTGAACAATGTTAAAGATGTTTCAAAAAATCATTCAAAGTTCAGGTATATAAGTTCGAAAATTGATGCGGCATAACTTGTTGATTTTTTAGATCAGCGCCATTTATTTCATGTAACATCCTAGCATTTATTAATATGTCAGTTTTCATTCACTCTTACATCATCTGTACAAAATATTTAACGATAATTAATAAAATACAAAAAGGTTTATTTTGAGTACACTCAGCGCGCGTTGTATTGGAATATCTCAGAAGACTGGGATATGAATAAATGAAACTGTGCATTATTTAAGCACATATTAAAAACGTTTGGAAAGCATCATTTTTCGTGGAAGTGACCGGTATTCGGAGAGTCCTGAAGCATTTTCCGATTCTCGAAGCTTTAATCAATTGAATGAAGCAATTACAACAGAAACAAAAAATGAATAAACACGCAAATTATATAATTACGAACACGGAAAGTGTAAAGTCAATAAAAATACTTTATCTATTCACATATTTCAAACTAATTGCTTAGGAAAATTTAAAAGATAACGTTCATATGGAAAGATAAGTCTTATTGGAAAAAATATTTTATGTTATACATACATCCAATAAAACCTTGAGCTACGTTTCGAAATCATTTCCGAAATAAGAATATAAAATAATCAGCCATCGGCAAAAATCCTTTCCTAATGTGAAACTTATTAGTAGACAACATTGTGAATATTAAAGCAGATCTGGAAGTAGTAAGCAATGATTAATATTTAAACATCCATTGGCTGTCAACAACATATCTTTTTGATTGAAAGCGGAATATATGAAGTCCGTGCTTACACGCGATTTATTTCCGATGATAAAATACACATTTTTTCATAACATTTAACAAAATATATTAACTTACCCGCAAGAATATCTTTCACGCGAAAAATAAATACAATTCAATTTATTTTAAAAACCACACCATACAAATTAAACTACAACGTTTTTAATGCTCAAAAAATGAAACCTCGATTACAATTCAAAACTGTATTAAGAATAACATATTTATATTACACTGAAGCATTGGTATAACAAAAATATGTGCCCCAAATAATGCTTATTACACGAGTTTAACAAGCTAAAACAGCTAAAGTACAGATGGATTAGAATCACTGAAATCAAAATATTTAAAACTAAATATTTCCAATGCTTCTGATGTTTTCTTACACGAGTTCAACAAACTAAAACAGCTATTTCAAACTAAATGTTTCCAATTCTTGTTACATTTTCTTAAAAAATGTTCTACCTAATTTATATCCACCCATTTTTAAACATAATATTTGATATATCACGTAATATGCTTTGCGTATTTAAGTTTTGGCGTTGTTGGCAAAACCCTTTGTTCAAAAATTGTGCAGCCTATTTTAAAAATATCCTAGAAAACCAAATGTATTTTTTATTTCTTTAATTTAAATATGAAATTGCCATGCCGGCCCAAGAGTTCTGTTTTGCTTGATTCTTATATAGAGAGATAGAAGATCTACATTCATATATGTAAACAATTGTCTCACATTCCAATGTTCGAATGACATCTGCAATCAAAAGCAAAATTATTATGCATTCGTGGGGTGTTTTGTGTGGAGGAGATGCATGCAAATGTGTTTTATAGTATGCATTTAATTAACGTCACCGTTATAATCGCGAAATCTACTCACCGTTGACATATTCTGTACGATCAAATATTACGTAGTGATTTCGAATAGATAAATGAACATGGTTTACTCATTATTGAAACAAAATTATGGAACTTAAATGGATATAACCACTTACTAGTTCGCGATATATAACGACATCTCAAATTAGAGAATTAAACCTTGGGTATCCTGAAGTTATGTTGCTGATACCTTTGTATATGTGATTTTACTCTTTGGAAATCTACCCTACCTGGTGCTAATAAAATATACTCTAATGTTTTATTGCAAGGTGTGTTAAAAAGCAACATCTTGAGAGATGGAGTGGGGGGAATTATTTCGGAATATACCGGTTTCAACTTCGAGCAAAGTGAGTGCATGAAAATGCACTTTCCAAGTTATAACCCAAATATACCAACGTAAGTCATATCTCCGTTGATTCAGAATATCGATTCTGTTCAAATACTGTTAAAAAGATATTGCATCATTTTAAAACGACTGCAAGTTCTTCCAAATCGGTCAGATCTAAATTCGTTATACCGCATCACATTCATTGAAATGCGTTCGCTTTTAAACGCTCAGATCTCATTAATCCGAACCAACGCATTTACTCCATCGGTTGCTATCAATCAATAAACAAATACATTGCCAAGTGTATCGAAACATCTTTTACTAAAATGTAACAACGACACGAAAGAAGATATCAATGCCCCAGGCTTGGACAAAACCAAATTCGCGTTGGCAGCACCCTCTCAAGAAGGTTTTACGTCAAACTGGTGTTCCACAGTGATCGGTGTTTAGACTTATCATGTGTTTAATGAATATAAATGAGGTAGTGTGAGTTATTGGGTAAATTTTGATATCGTATGTCGATAATAATGAAACAATGAAAACGTGCTAGGTCTGTCAACGACTGTGTGGCATATCAACAGGATCTTTGCATATTATACTGTTGGTCGTAGACTAATGAGTTGCTTTTTAATCCTGCGAAATGTAAAATGATGCTGCTTGGAAAATATCTGCGCTACACGTATCAGCTTGGCACGCAAGATTTCGTCTGGACTACCGCAGAAAAGGGCCTAGTTATCTGGGTATCGTCTTAACTTTCGCTTGGACATAATTGCGGCATGTCGAAACTAAATCTACATGATTTTGCCCAACGACGAATACGAAGTGACCTTTTTCTGGCATTTAAAATTTCGTACACATACAATCATCCTCATCCTGCATTGGATAATCGTCGTAATTATTTCTTGGTCAGAACTTGTTTCCCTTAAAACAGCTCGACCAGTTCTGTGTTAGAGGTATAGACAAGCAATTTACATTATGCTTCAGAAATAAATGTCTAGGATTTTATTGTCAGCATAAACCGTTTCGTTTAATGCTATAACTATCCACTTTGTCGGGTATCAACAAAAGTTTCGAAGGGTTAATGCGATGTCGTGGGTAATTAAAGCGTTTGGTCACTACACTTTCTCTTGTGTTGTGGGACTCCTGTTTGACCTCAAGGATGGATTTGGTTTAAACCAACACGTTTTAATAAGTTTGCCAACTGCCCATTATTGACCTAAATGACCAGAGCCATTCATTTTCCACTTCGCTCACCCGTTACACTGGGTACACCTTGATCTTCAGCAAAAATAATCTGTGATTTCCATCGCGCATGGTATTTCATGTGTCTCTTGAGAATCCTCATTTTCTAGCAATACTCCACATTGTTCCGTGAAACATGAATGTCGAATATAGGAGCAGCGATTCTTCTGAAAACGTTACAAGCTGGTATCGAAAACTCGTCGTTTAACCCCGCTTGATGTGTCAATCTCATTTTAGCGTAAAAACGAAACACTTTTTGTTTCCCAAATTGAAGATGACGATGTTGTCATCCCAAATGATCCACCCGCTAACGTAGTCGAAAGGTACTTTTAACTCACTAATTCAAATGACTATTCCAACGCTCTTTCTGTCAATACAGTCTAAACTTGCTCAAAGCCATTCGTGTGATAAGCATGTTTTTTATATCAATGAAACTCAAATTCTTTAATCGACGTTTACAGTTGTTATAAGATACGATTTATTTGATATATAAATTTATTTATATATTCCAAACTATAACTGAAAAACACTTACTCAACTCTTCCGTTGGATTCCCGTTCAGCGTATATAGCAAGCACAACGAACCAAAAAGCAGCATTTTCAACCACAACATTATCACGTTTTCCGCTAATTCGAATGAGTCACTTTTTATATAGAGATTTCTTGTCCAATCACGTTCAATATTTTTAGACCAATCCTCAGTCTTTTACGATTTAATAACTGTTTAGTGCTCAGACATTACTTGCTATGTTTAACTTATCGTTCGAGCAGCAAAGTCCAAAATATATTTAGCGCGTTATTTATTAAAATTCAAAATATAAAAGTCAAATACTGAAACACAATCGCATGATGACGAGATATAAAGTTAAAAGGCATCTGATGTAGTGAGAGATAAAAGTGACTGTCATATAGCGCATAGAGTAGTCAAACAGTGGAGGTTGAATGTGCGCGAATCACAGCTAACGGATAATGTACAAAACACTACCCTTCAACAACCACAGAAAATCACCCTTGAATACAACATGAGAGCAAGAAGTACCGAAACGTGAGACGATAACCATCGCGAACCCCTAATACTTCTGGTTTCGGATGGATTGCGTTAAATCGGTTCTGGCGACAACATAATCGGTATTATAATGAAATGGAAAACGTCATTCACGATCGAATAATATGCAATTCGTCAAATTCGGTCAAACGATTCTAGCTTGATTGGGTCCTAAAGTCAACCGTTTCCGATTAAATCATTAGCCAAATGAGCCCGAAGTGTCATTTGAAGCAGACAGGTTCAGTTCAGAGAGGGGGTTACTTGTTTCGCGTATATGAATTGGACAATCAACATTTGGATGCGAAGCGATGTGGGGTTTGAAGTTGCATTTGGCGTCCTGAATCCTTCGCAAATCAGAAAAAAATCATCAGAACAGGGAAAACGACTTGATTTGGGTTGACCTGAGACAGTCAATCTCATTCATTAGAGCTCGACATCCACCAATATGTCGTTTCATATAAAATAGGTTCCAACCCAAAAAACAAAACTATCAAATTGAGAATGTGCTGTATTCTGGAGGACTCTAAATGCTCAGTTTTCGAATGAGTTCCTGAGGCTTCAGTGAACAATTTTCATAAGGAATTTTGGGGCGAATTAATCTGAAATTCAGCATGTGTTACATCTCTCGCGTTGCAACATCTCGTAGTTTGAGTTTGAAAATTCGCATTCCATAAAATATCATTGTTGGGAGAAGCGTTATGAAACATTCTTTCATGTAGTTAAATATCCTTTTGCAGCCGTGGTGTTCAAGATCCAATTAAATACGACATCCAATTATATACGACATCGTATATATCTTTTTATTATGTGATGTAAAATTTCGGGGTGAAACTCTATAAAATCCTTTTAACAAACTCAAAGTACGGGTTGCTTTACTATGAAGTAAATGATAATAATTTGCATTTACAAAACATCCAGACAACTACAAAGTTCTTGAGGGATTAGAGACGACATCTGGCATGTCATGATGATATATGTGATGTAAGCATATGCCAAGCGACAGAAGTTAGCAAGTCTTTTTGCAAAATCGACTGTTTAAGCTGCAACCGTCTTCAAATGATTTAACACATATTCTTCATTCAACATCATCAACAAAGTATATCAAATTAAATCACAAAACTCCGCCACAGAATTAAATAACACTCGTGAAAGAAGAGGCATGAGAACAGAATATTAAGGAGCTCCATTTGGGACATCTTCTCTCAGAGAATATGCTTTTACAAACCCTAATTTAAACTTGTCGATACGTAAGCTGATCCGTCATACAATTAAGTAGCATTTCGTTAAATCACAAGCTCTAGCTTTCTGGGTAGATGATAATGGTTGAGTCGGTCGAAAGATTTGTTAAAATCAATTGACAAACATGTACAGCATCACGTTTATCTAGCGATCATGCCTAACCATCCAAAGTAGTGTGAAGGTTCAAAAAACGAGAATGATTCGACCAGACATAAGTACTGAGTTGATTCTCATTTTATGACAACTTTCCACAAATATCGTGTTATCAAGTTTACCACAAAAAAACCTTGATCTTGCTCCTGCTAAAATGTATTTTTTTTCTAACGCGAGTGAGTGGTGAACTCGTGATCTTGCAGCAGCCATCTGCTTAAACTGAGCTGACTAGGGTCCTTCTGAACACAGGCTCTAAACAGTAAAGACGGCAGCCTCACCTGACCTCAAAACTGCCAGCTTTCCGTATTTTTCACGTATATTCCGGTCACGTTGGATGAACATGTTCAACGCATGGTCGATTTTTTTTACTTCGCGTATGAATTCAAACTGAAAATCACACGAAACGGTAAAGTGAATCACTGAAACGCAAACTTGTATAGCGGTCACATCAAATTGCCGTTACTTTCACAGTCGAATTTAGTTCTTAAAGTATTGAGAGACGGAAGCCAACGATTTGCACAAATGCACCGTTGAAAGCAGCAGAGTTTGCAGATTGTTTTAAACTGTCTACTGTACTGGCCAGCTTGGATTAACATGTTTGACGCCTGGTCACCTGTCACTTCGAACTCAGAATCGGGGCCAACCGTTCATCTTTTGAAAGCTGAAACGAAATCGAGAGAGATTGGCGCGCTCTTTGCCATCGAAGTGTCACTTTCCACTGCGAGTGAACTTCTCCCTCGTCTTTTCGGCCAATTTTTACCCATCGTTAACTCGCGATCCCGGAGGCTACCGCCAATGTTCATGGAACACCTACTTCCTCCTTCGCGACAAATTTAATTTAGATAAATAGTGATTTTCATTTCTATTCACAGCTAAGCCTGTTTATACAGAAAACAGCATCCTGTTCGGCGACGATCCTAGATTGTAGATCTTTTTCGCGAGAAAAAAACTAGAAAACATAGAATCGCCCCTATTCGAGACCGACATATGCCGTTCGTACTGTTCGTAACAACACCACTCATTTATTATTCGAACTCCATTTACTATTCGCTGGGTCTACATAACACCAAACAGCTTTACATTTCATTCAACTGAATCTGGTCAGGACGTTATATCAGATTAATCGAAAGCTCTGCAATCGCAGTCAGGCCAGCAATCAACAAGTGCGGACCCTGGGTGGAGATGTAATAACTGCTGCGAAAGAAAAGTTAGCCAGATGGCGAGAACATTTTGAGCTCATTCTGAACCGCCCACCGCCTCAAACTAACGTCGATATACCTGAGGCAGCTACAGACCTCGACGTCAACACAGGCTCCATCAGCCTCCAAGAAGTGCAACTTTCTATCCAGAGTATAAAAAAATGAAGTGGCATCAGGTGACGATGGAGTGTACGCCGAACTCCTCAAGAGACGCCGAACGTTTTACGAGACCTATTCCAGATTATCTGGGATACTGAGCTGATACCGGACGCCTGGCGTTCGAGTACAATAATCTAACTTCCCAAGAATTGACTTCAGCTAGTGCACCAATTGGTAAGGTATTACGCTTCTATCAGTCCCAAGCCAAAGTCATTCTGCCTCATTATTCTCCGACAAGTCTCTTCAATGCAGTTGAACCATTGACGACAAGAGCAAGGCCGAAATCAGGAAAGGAAAATCTTTTGCATTGATCAAATTTGTGTCCTCCGTCAGATCGCGTGCAGAAAATGAATGGAATGCAGAGCTATGCGTAGCCTACATCGAGATTTCAGAAGGCTTCGATAGAGGTAACCGGACCTGTGTTATGGAAATTACCTCCGTCATTATGGGATGACATCAAATATGTAGATCTCATTAAAGCCTTTGTGCGGAAGTTTAAATGGCCACTGGGCTAAAATGGAATGCTCACTGAGAAAGTTTGAGGTTCGTACGGGAGTGAGGCAGGATGTATTCTAGGACGATATCTTATTCCTCACAAGAGACTAGCTAGGACAGGTGGACCGATGGCAGGTCAGCAGCATTATGGACCCAGCGAGGACCGCTAGACGACTGGACTATGTGAATGATGTTGACTCTTAGCATGCAATGTCGCGACTCCAGGAACGAGAGCGATCGATATCGGCAATTAGCAAGACGGTAGTTAAAGAAATTACCGATGGCAAATCGGAGTTAATGCGGAGAATGTACGGATCAAACACAAAGCGTGGGAAATTCAACCGCTCAGGAGGTTACAGATACAGTCTTCCTTGGAAGCAAACCGACTGTATATGGTGAACTGTGAAGATGAGGGTCAATAGAATGATCAGCAAAGGCGAAAACTAAGCATTTGCATGACTAAAATTCCATTGAAAAATCCTCCGCTCTCAGC
>JACCGJ010001399.1:49137-61636 GCA_013407085.1 Atriophallophorus winterbourni | reverse complement strand
TCGAAAATGCCATTGTCACGCAAATAATATTGCTAGAAACTCAAAACATTTTGGCTGCTTTGAATACCGAAACTAATGCAAATTATTTCTTTGCATTCCTCTTCAGTTATATCCCAGATTTGAACGCAGCGGCAGTTGCTGCCGCAAACATGGAAACCTATCTGTCTAGGTTGAATGCACTTAGCAACGCCGTGGTTACAACTCCCGGGGTTTATCGCACAAATTCCACATACCAACGTTTCTCTCCCTATTAGAATTCGCCCGTTTGCCGCATCACGCTTTGATGAATGCAGCAATTTCGAAACGGTTCCGGCTTTGTGCTTTTCAGTGTTGCAAGTCTATCCCGAGACAATGTAGCCTCATATTTGATATGAGACTGAACTAATTTAACTTGTAATATGGAGCTTTCAAAATGTGTTTCATGAGATATTACTCGTGTATGTGCAATCTATTTAATATGCTGCCGTTGGCATCGCATGGTATATATTCTGCATATCCGATGCATTCACACCTGCTTTGTGTATTCTTTCACGTGATGCCGTTCGTGAGGATTCGTGTAGTTCTCCTCCATGTCGGTTGATACTTCTGTAATTTCTGTCGCTTGCCGTATCCATATTCTTTATTTTTCATGTAATAATTACTTGTATTTTATCTCTTCTTTTTCTCATCTTTTTTAAGTAAAAATGAATTAGTTGAACATATATTGATAACATAAATTTCACAACACAAAACATAAAATACAAATAGCATAACATAAACCACAGTTTAACTGGGCATTTTGTTGAATACATCAGAGAGTTGACAGGGACAACCATAGAACGCTTGGTTTTAAGGGTATTAATCTTGTTGCAAACTCTAACAAAATCCATTCGTGAATTTTAAACGATCCATAATCTTTGAATAAACGCAGAGGAGATGTGGTAGAAGCCAAATATAAATATAGTTATTTTCTACACTTTTTTAACGCGATGAAGCTTGTCGATAAATAGATATATATATAAATATAAATATAAAATATAAAATATATAAATTGCATAGAGTGAGAATCGTCGCTACATGGTCGTACATCATATCTACCTCTTACTCAATTGAGTCCTTTAGGATCAATGAAAAGTCAAGGGTCATCGGAATAAACTACTAATTTACCTTAGGTCCCGAACTGGGCACCCACGGCTATTCCATCAAACTTGCTAAGCAGCAATATTGAATAGACTGCAGTTAACACTTTTTGCCTCAAGGTTGTGAATTTTATGAAAACTTATAGCTGGCAGTCCACTCGTGAGTTTTAGAGACGGTCTTGGCCGAAACTGGGGCTAGTTTTTTCCTGAATACATCAGTGATTGCTTTCCGAGAATAGATAGACTTATTGTAGTAGCTTTCTTCCGTATTCCCACAAAATATAAATGCTATCAAAATGTAAGTATGTGTAGTACTTTTGTTATAGTTCTGTTAATATACAATATTCTCCTCTAAACTCCCCACGTGCGATCCGAGCCAAAGCATTTGAGCTAATCGTACTGGTTGTGGGTTATCAATTCATGCAGAAATCACCAAACTATAAGGGTTACGGAGCGTTTTCGGAATGACCTATGCACGGGATAGGTATTATGAAGCTGAATGAAATTCAATTTGATTGCATCGATAGTGGATTTTCAATATCGCTGAATTCATAGTGACGGCTCTGAGCTGAACACAAAACTGCGCGAACAGTTCCGATCCGGCGATTGGTTAATATTTAGTGATTCGAACGTACCTGATATTATTAATTTTAATACTACTATTACTACTACTAATACTACTACTAATAGATCTACTACTACTATTACTACTACTGCTGCTACTACTACTACTACTTCTAATACTGCTACCACTACTACTACTATTACTACTACTACTACTATTATTATTATAACTTGGAGTGCTTGATTGGCCATGGAATACAGGTTCTAGTTTGGACTACTCGAGCGGATGCTAGAATAGGGATTAGAGCAACATATAGTTGAGCCAACACCAATTATTTCCAAAACAGCTAGATCTCATCTTCCAACATAGAGCGTCAGGATGCACTATTCATCGCACTTTGCCTTTAAAGTGCACACGGGGAAGTGTGAAACCTCGAGGAAATAATCCACGGCGGAATCTTTTAAAAATGAAAACAGATGATATTTTGATAATGTGTGGAACTGATCGAGTTCTCACCTGTATTGAAAAATCCGAATAACAATCTGTTAGAGCAGTTTTCGAGTGACGTTTCACTTGTGACACAGAAGCTCCCTCTGTCCAGAACGGGGAACGTCATTAAGTACGACCCCAACCACCACCTCTAATTGGTTATCTCACTAAACAGCCTGTTGACATCCTGGGGATGTCAAGTCGTGTAGACAAAAACAAGGTAAATCTGCTTATTTGCCAGCACAGCGTGAAATCATCCGAAGTCAACTGACAATTTGGTACTCATTTGCATGCTAAAACGTGTGAAATTTGTGCATAACGCAAACTAGGTTTCAAAATTAAATCAATTTGTGCAGAATTTAACTTTAATTAGTATTTTTCTGACGCAGCACCGATGTCACATTGTGGAGATTTTTGCCCAGTCTATTTTGTTAACCGCATGCGTCCCATACAAATCATAAGCTTTCGCGTGCATACATTCAATATATGGCTTAATGCTACGCTGTGGTACATCTGCATATTCAAAATCCGCACTTGGGCTATTGTCCAACAGAAGTTCAGCTAATGCCGAGTCCTTGATCAATGCCCGAATAGCCCTCTCGTCCTGTGGGCGATTTTAATGCACTTATTGTGCTCTTTAATCCTCATGTGAATTTGCCTAGCAGTCTATTCGAAGTACACACCGAAACAATAATTACACTTGGTTTTATAAGCTCAATTTGTAGCACTGTCTAATTATATTTTATCCATTGGTTGCGCAAAATGCGAACGTAGAACTTTACCTTTCTTCTATGTTAGCCGTATTGAGGCTGCATTCAAGATTCAATTTATTGAAGAAGAAGAAGAAGAAGAAGAAGAAAACTTTATTCGTTGAAACTTCAGATACCTCTTTTGCAAACAGTAGCTCAACAATTATACTCGGTTTTAGATGTCTGATATTTTATAAATATTGATTTTTGTTCTACAAAATTCTGAGGATATTCGTTTTCTATGAGTCGTTGGCTAACTTTTCGGTGAGCAGGTAAATTTTCTAAATAATCATATGGAATCCAAGGTTTAGTGGCGTTATGTAGATGATACATTTGCAATAAAAAGTGGCCGACTAGAGGCGTTTTGTAAGCCTTCGTATGTATGTATGAAAGCGTTGGCTTTTGTGCCGTTGAATGATGTAGTCGACACATTTGAGATTTTAGCCGAATCTATGCCTCAAAGTGAGAGAATGAATGAACTGTTATCTTATTTTAAACATACTCGTGTTAGAGGTCGATGAATTGGAGGTAAAAGAGAAACGTTTGCACCAGCTACATTCCCACCTCAAACTTGGAATAAGTGTAACAACATTGTTTTACTGTAGATAACAATTGACCGTTATGTACACTTCCCGTTGATTCGTGTTCCGCAATTGCTTCCGCTGTACCTTCGTGCACGTTTTGGCTACCGAGATAAAACTTCCATCTCCGGTCCTTTTTCTCCTACAGTCTTGAGGACATTATTGTAGTGGTCAGTCTAATACAAATTGGTGAGCCCGGAATACACACATCCTTCGTGTATCTTTTCCGGTATGTCATTTTTCAGTTTTACATCGGAGTTTGCAGGTAATTTTTACCTCGTTTAATCGTGCATTTTCGCATCATTTGTTCCTGTTCATCATGATAGATTCTAAACGCGTTATTTTGGCATCGACGGTCATCAAAATACCCAGTTTCATTCCATAGGACCCTATGTATTGGTTTCATTTTTTTAGAAAATGAATTTAGTTCGAAAAATATAATTGATGACTTCGCCACGTTTTCACATTTAACACAGAAGTTCCATGCGGATGTGTTGTAACAGGTACGCGACGCAGTCGTAGCTTCACCCATATGTGACCGCTACCGTATCCTCAAACAGGGCGTTATTTCTCGCACGGTTCTGTCTGAACGATCTAGGCTACAGCAGCTGTTCTGCAACTTAGAAATTGCCAATAAATAGCCATCTTTCATACTAATGGAGATGCGCTGATTGCTCGGGTCATCGTACATGGATGAGTCCTTACTAAAGGAACCATAGCTCCAGCGTTTACCCGAGTATGTGCAACCCATCTTAGTTGCTGAAAAAAGCACTCCGGTATCTGAGCTTGTGGAAATTGCGGACAACATCGCTGAATGTATCCGTCCCTATCCAGATGCCCATATTTCCACGGTAACCGCAAGACGATCACGCACGCAGGGTAATACAGCGGAATTCAGCAATGCACATCTGCTGGCTGAGGTTGCAGTTTTACGCAATGAGGTTCGCAACATCACACTCAAATATAAGTCACGATCACACACCCCATCCCGCCGACACTCAAGTAGTCACACTCGGTCACCGGTTTGCTGGATATATCGGAAATACGGTGATGATGCGCAGCGTTGCATCGAACCTTACGCTCATCGCACATCGCATGCGAGAATCTTCCGGGCCGACAGCTAACGACGACTACTGTCGTCGGCCCTAAGATATTAAGTCGTCTTTCTACCATCGAGAATAAGTCCACTGGTCTACGTGACGGACCGAAAGCCAGTAGGGACGTTCGCATATGCGCTAAAGAGTGTGGTGATTGTCAATGCACGAAAATCCACCTATTAGGAGCTTTTGTCGAACAGGATAAGCGTTTCTCTCACGTCCACGTAGACATTGTTGGTCCGTTACCACCTTCACGTGGCTATACATACATCTTTACCTGCATAGACCATTTTACCGAGTGGCTTGATGCCGTTCCGCTAGCAAACTGCTCTTCCGAGTCAGTTGCGCACGCCTTTTCGAATGTTGGTTGTCCGTGTATCGTTACATCGGAACGAGGTTCTCATTTCGATGGTGCCTGCAGTAAATTGCTGGCTACCCTGGGTTGCCAACATCACCTAACTACTGACTATCAGTTTGACGGGAAAAGAATATTTGTCCACGCGCACAAAAGTGATTTCCAGTAACAGCTATTCTAAGGATTTTGCAATCATTGCAAAAATCACATTGCGCTGCAAGTTTCGATACCTTATTTTGTGTTCTATCTTCTGTGGTTCACGAGTTATCGCGGATTACTTGTTCAATGCCGAATTCTCGCCGACGAATACAGCCTAATTTCTTAATGGACAAAAAACCTATTATCGATCAGCCGACAAGCCCTATGCAACCCACTACCATGTGCGAACGTGTCACTAGATCCACTGCTCAGACCAAGAAAAAAATCGATCCAACCGTGAGAAGTATTCACGCGACGGCGACACGGAATGGTCGTGACCTCTGCATCGGTAAGCTTTGATAATGTTTCATTTAAATGTACTTTCTGCGGGTTCCACAAACACGCGTCACGCGACGAGAATTTTACTTATGTTTGCTTGCGGCTTGTAAACGATGACAAACACCCGTCTGTTTGTTTTGTTTGTACAAGTTCTAGACATTCGAATAAAGCCGGTCGCCATAACACTGAAGATTCGACTGTAGGGAAAGATTCTTATCAAATGGTGAGTAGACTATCACAACTGGAATCCAGTTTGCCAAAATGAGAAATTCAATAGAGCTATTAACGGAACCGACATCAAACGATCCGAAACACTCGAATTAATCTTAAAACACTACTAGTTCTCCTAAATATTGCGAAATATTGCTACAAGACACCAAAGAGATGGATACAACTGAGTCAAAACTAAAGTCAGCCTTCTCAAGTGTTGTGTTTAAGAAACCATCTTCAAAACGGGTTTCGCTGAGCATGATCTGTGCCAATGTGCCAGAGGCAACGGAGACACTATTCTCGAATAGACAGCAGCATGATTTAACCAAATGTTCGGAATTGTGCACTAGGATGAGTTTAAAAACAATCACTCAGATTTCAATGACTCGCTTGACTCGTGCTCCCAAAGCGCCGCACCAAGATAAACCGAGATTGTTTGAGGTAGTGTTGTAAACTTGCTGCATACTTGTTATAAAACGGTGACGAAAACACATTACGAATCTTTGTTGATATACTCTGGTCAGAAAGGGGAAAATCGTCAGTAAATAGGAACATTGGGAAAGTGAACGAACTTGAAAGTCGTAGTCTTATAATCCTGAACGTACCTGAAGCTGATGATAGTCCAAATACAATGTGTAACTACAACCACGATATACAACAATAGAAATTTATAAGTGACGCTAACCAAACGAATAAGACGACTGTTATCAATTCAATTAAATTCAATTAAATTTAATGGTCTAAAAAGCGCATAGCTTTACAAAAACTACAGAATAATATGCGAATTACAAATAAGGATCCCGACATCACCGAAATACGAAGGTAAAGCTCCGCGCCCTCTAAAACTGACACTGCTGACAGACAGTATGACTGATGCCGTTCTTAAAAATTGGAAGCAATTCAGATACAAATTGCCCCAAGAGATTAAAATTAATCCTAGACGCCTCAAAACCACTGATAGGAAGGACGACACCGGAAGTCTAAATACTGAACAGAGTGAAAAATCCAAACATGGTGGAAAAACGGAATTCGGCAGACTCAACCGGAGTCGGCGAAGAAAATTGCCTACCCATCGACTCAGGACGAACCGTCCGAATAATTTCATCTCATGAACCGCCTTTGCTGTCAACATCGACTGTCAAATGTTTGTATACGAATGCCCAGTGCTTGACAAACACACTACACGAATCGAGTGAACTAACTACCACACACTCACTAGACATTATTGCCGTAACTGAGACATGGTTTCATCCAACTTTAACAGACAATGAATTTGCCATTAAAGGTATGTCTCTACTTAGTCGCGATCGCCTGACTCGAGAAGGTGGTGTAGCGCTTTACCACATTCCGAGACTGCTCTGCCAAGAGATCACTGATGATTTCTTACAACAAAAAGACACATTATGGTGTTCGCTGAATGTAACAGCAGGGTTAAAATGCATAGTGGGTGTGATTTACCGTTCGCTCTCATCCGACGAAGCTTACAATTCAGCATTACTTGCAAATATACGCTAAGCGGCTACCAGATACCGCGACAGACTTCTTCTGATCGGAGACTTTAATCTGCCGAACTTTAAGGGAAATTCAGTTGATCCAGAAAATTCCTTAAATTCTTTATATCAACAGTTGCTGGAAGAAATTCCACTCTACAACCATATTTTCAACAATACCTGATTTCGTGGTACTGATATGCCGTCTATCTTGGACTTGATACTGATAAATGAAGAGCACGTAATTGAAAGTCTCACTTATGAAGCTTCGTAAGGACTCAGTGACCACTTAGTTATTACGTTTGATTATATTTGCCAGGCAATCAGAACAAGTGACATCAACAAGGGTATTAGAAAAAGTGACTTTTCACAACTTAAAGCTACTCTTAAGAACGCCACAGACACGGGTCTTAAGTCCGACAACGTGCACGATCCGTGGCAGTGGATGATAAACGAAGCTGAGAAGCCGAACACGAAAATAGTTGACCTTGCGAAATGCTGCATGGCGGGCTCATCGACATGATACGACTGTTCAGAGTTGGGAGACATTCCGTTTGTTGAGTAATAAGGTAAACAAAATAATTGTTGATGACAAACTGATTTATCGAAATCATTGACTCAACAAAATGGAATGAAACCCCAAAATTATCTACCGGATCATAAATAACCGGTCAAGGGCGAAACTAGGAGTTGCCGCTCATAAGACACGTGATCGAACAACAACCACAGCATCGCAATCTGCCAAAGTACGAGCACATTTTCCTACTGTCTTCAGCTCAAGAAACACCGTTACCTGTCCCTCAACTCCCGTCATTTCACCCGAAAATGTTTTACAATAACTAACTATTACCTCGGAGAGTGTCCTCCGCCCATTGCTAAAACTCAACACGAGAAAATCTACCGGAGCTGACGAAATTACCACATTCATTCTTAAAAACTGTGCTTATACTTTGTGTACGCCTCTCACCTACTTCTTAAACCTCTTTTAACCCAAATTTCGTTCCCTGTGATTGAAAGAATGGCATCATCACCCCCATTCACCAAGGAGGAAACCGTTCTGAAGTATCCAACTATCGGCCAGTAACACTACTACCGGTGATCTCTAAAGTGATGGAGCGCCTCGAAGCAAGCGGCGTCACGAAACATCTGGAATGCAATTGCTTGCTTGCAGTCGAACAACACAGCTTCAGAAAAAGACACTCTTGCCTTTCAAACCTTCTCCTCACACTCGATGATTGGACACAAGCTGTAGACAAACGTCTCAAAATACACGCTCGTTATGTGGATATGTCAAAAGCATTCGATCGTATCAACCACAGTCTGTTACTACAAAAGATGGAGTCATGTGGAATCAATGGTTCATTACTAGCCTGGTTTGAAGATTATCTCCGCGACCGTGTCATTCAAGTAAGGGTTGATGGTGCTTTGTCACGACCTATTGCAGTAACGAGTGGGGTGCCGCAGGGATCAGTGCTTAGACCAATTCTTTTCTTAATCTATGTCAACGACTTGTCTAAACTTGTTTGCTGCAAAATCTGCTTATTTTCGGATGACATCAAGCTGTGGACACAAGTACGCACAACTGAGGATTCCAGACAGCTTCAGCTGGACCTCGATGCATTACAGGACTAGTCAGTTAGAAATGAAGGTATGGAAGGTATTTACTGTTGGAAGATATTTCGTGTTTTCTTACACCCTTGGTTCCCATATTCTTAAAAGCACTGACAAGGAGAAGAACTTTGGTGTGTGGGTGAGTAGCACTTTGAAACCGACACATAACGCCACAGCCGTCTATGAAAGGAAGTCATGAGTACTGCATCTGCTAAACGCGTGTTCGGTAGTTTCGCGGAGCAACCCGTTCATCGGATAATTAATACGTACTTGAGGCCAACCTTGGAGTATGCGGTTCGGGCTTGGTCACCCTGGCTACAGAAGGACATCAGCCACTTGTAGAGAATATATCATCGGACCACCGAGTTCGTACGCGGTTTGAAGCGCAAACAATACGAAGATCTTATTGCAAGTCTCAATCTTTCAACTCTCGCTACCGCCGGCTTAGAGGTGATTTGATTCTAATGTTCAATATATTACATACCCCCAAACATCCTCTAAATAAACTATTCAAGCGACTACCACCAGGAATCAGCCGGAGTCACGACTATACAGTACTTATTCCCGACTAGAGATTAAAATGTCTAAGGAATTTTTATTCTGCACGTGTATGCTTTACCTAAAACTCCCTACCCCCTAATGTTGCACACTCACCCAACTTAGATATATTCAAATCGAATTTGGACAATTTCATGTCGACCAATCCTAACTTTGAAAATATATATTTTACACCATAAAAGCTTTGAACTTTGAAAACAGTTCCTGTCCTATGGATTTTTACTTAATTCCTGAACTACTCAGTAAGCAAACAAATCCCGTTTTTCTGCCCAAGTTATTCGTAATTCTTTTATTATTCTGTGGTTTTTGTTAAGCTATATGCTTTATATACCATAGAATTAAATTAAATTGAATTGAATTGCCCTGCTGCGAACAGTATGGTTAAAAATTGCACAGTCAACTCAAAGTCGAATTAATGGCACATGGAGGAACTATTGGACCAAAGTCCTACATATTGTCCTCCTATGTTTAAGGTCAACCTTTAAAAACCACTTGCAAACCACTGCTGACGAGTTAACATTCGGTCGTAGCATCGCATTACCTGGTGAATATGTCTCCCCAGCTAGGCAATCACCATTTGCCTATGAAGATTACATGTCGCGCTTGCGACACTATATGAGTCTTTTCCACCTACCACCGACGCAACTTCAGGCAAAACCGTCCCACGTGCCGAAGGAGTTGGCCCATTGCCAGTATGTCTTTTTCCGGAATGACAAGGTGAAGCAATCTCTCTTCAACCTCCTTATGTTGGGCCGTTTATGATAATTCAGCGGCCCCAAAAACAGTTGTGATTGACCGCGACGGTCCACACGACAGAGTCTCGATTAGCAGGGTCAAACCGGCGTTCATAGACAGTACAGTAGATTCAGCTAATCGGCTAGATCCAACTCCAGCACCACCGGTGATAACCCATACCTTACACTATACTATCTCAACGCCTGCCACCACAACAGCTAGGCGAGTAAAACGGCAACCCGTAAGGTTCGCCGACTATGTAGTACATTTTAACGTGTTATTTTCACTTGGTATATGCCCGTGCATGTTTTACGCACCTCATCACTATAACTCGGTCGTGGCCTTAAACCCATCCACCAGAGTGTTTTCTTCTCACTTTTCAGGTACACATGCACCTCCTGCTTTTGAATCTGTGACACCTCACCTAGGGATCACCGAAGCTTTTCCTCATCCTACTCGGTAGCCCAAAATACACACATCCCTCGTGTATCCCTTACGGTACGCATGCACCTACCGCTGTGGAAACCGTGGCATGCGCCAACCACGGATCGCCAACCTCATCGCCATCCTACCCGGTAGCCCCAACCATGAACACACGCCGCCTAACACGAAACCTAGCAGACAAGTTCCTCACCAGCCCGACTACACGCCACTCAGCTTCTCCTGGCGAGGCCGTTTGCCATCAACCCTGGTGGCGCAGAAAATTCTCAGCGCGGACTGTTTTCGAAGCATCTGGTTCTTCTTTATCAAGCCCACGGATGTGCCCACATCTGCTCCTACAGGGTTAATACTAAGACCCCGCCAAACTGGGGATTCCCGCTAGCAGCAATTTCACCCCATGTGAGAGGTGACTCGGCTTAGTACTGATCAGTTTCAAATGTACCCTACCCTGGCCACCACTGACGATCGACTCATGCAGATTGAATGCCTTGGCTGACTTCGAAGTGACTGGTTGCTGAGGGACTATGTTCAAGCCTAGAACGACCTGACACCGGTTGGCCAGTTCGAATGTCAATTCCTAATAAAAAGTCTCCTCTGACCTGACTTCTTGGAAGGTGGTTGTATAACAAGATTGTTTTACTGGACATAACAATTGACCTTGATAGACACTTCCCGTTGATTTTTGTTCCGTGATTGCTTCCGCTGTACCTTCGTGCACGTTTTGGCTACCGCGATAAATCTTCCATCCCCTGTGCCTTTTCTCCTACATTCTTGGGGACATTATTGTAGTGGTCAGTCTACTAAATAAGCATGAGGACGCAAATACTGTTGTTTTTCGAACGAATAATCTTTTCTTGTCAACATCCCGCCATGTGGACATTTCTAAAGGGTTTGCGAAAGGATTGCCGACAGCAAGTGCTGAGGTTCATATCAAACAAAAGAATAAGTATGCTAAGATATGCGCCAGGACATCTTAAACAATTCAGCGTTTCTCAAATACGGAAAGATTGATGTTTGTAAAATTAATTTCATATCTCTCTTGCTAAATAAATTCATTTGAACGTATTCTGCATTTTTCAGAAGTCATCAAACTGAGTATTAAGTGACTAAAGATCAATTGACTGGGGATGAAGTGACTTGTTGATTAAATGTATGGGAGTTAAATGACCTAAGATTGAGTATCGGTGATTAAGTGTATGGCGATTAAGTGTTAGTAAATGAATCCAAATTTTCCTGTAGATGTGCACAAACTGAAATGGAGAGGAATAGAATTCAAAAGTTCTGCATATCTACTTAAAAACAATTAACGTCGAACTTCAGTGTGAGACATAGGTATATTCAACAGCCTTGTTCAATTGCGCAGATCACGTCGAATTTGATCGTGAAGGCATGTGTCAGACCGAAGCTTAAATCGCTGTTCGGTAATGATTCGAAAGAAAATAAGCAGATTTGGACGAATTCTGCGTAGCCATAATGTTTCGAAACTCAACAAACCAAACCTTTCAAGGTAAGACAAGAGTTTTGGATGGCCAAAAGTAATTTCGCGAAAATATGTGAAGGCTCTCTAAGACAATACAGTCACGCCTACTTATGTAAGGATATATGATTTTGCAACAATGGACAATTGGTAGGAACTTCATCTTATACAGTGCCATTTTACTTTCGCGTGAGAGGAATTTATGGTTAATTAAGCCAAAGTTTTCTCTTGCTCTCGTGATATTGCGTCGGGCTTGATCAGCAAAAATGAGAGAAAAAAGTATCTAGTTGAGGAATCCATGTTGAATTTAGGGAAACGCTTCTAGACCAAGGTTACCCAACAAAGATTTATCGACTAACCCTTCAAATATCGTAGAGAGAATACCAGCATTATACCAGCATTACTGCGTTCAGTCCTAAGCACTGTACTTGAAAAAGGATATAGCATGTCTCGAAAGGGTACAGCGCCTTGCGATTAGGATGGTTGAGGGTCAGACAGGTAAAACCTATGAGGCTAGACTCAACTACCTCGGTTTGTTCTCACTAA
>JACCGJ010001399.1:0-49117 GCA_013407085.1 Atriophallophorus winterbourni | reverse complement strand
ACAGCCGTACTGACATGGATCTACTGCAAGCGGACCTCAACACACTCCACTTATGGTCAGTCACGAATAACCTCCCTTTCAACGTATCGAAATGCCGTGTCCTTTCTACTCGCGCTGGCAGTACTCCACACTATCATCTTGGTAGTCAGTCGCTCCAGGTTAGCAACGCTGAACGTTACTTAGGAATCATTGTTGAGTCTAGGTTATCCGTCTCAGCCACCTGTAGAAAAATGGCCTACACTGCCAATAGTATGTTAGGTCTCCTGCGCAGAGCACTCAATCACTTTGAGCCACGATGTTTTCCTATTCTTTTGAAAGCGTTTCTTCGGCCACATTTGGAATATGCTATTCAGGCCTGGAGCCCGTGGTTGATCAAAGACCAAAAGTTGTTGGAGACACCTCAACGGCGTGCGACGAAACTTGTCAGAGGATTGTTCTTCATTCCATATCCTCAACGATTGGAAATATTGAAAATGTTTTCTGTGCAGTATCGCCGGACCCGTGGTGATCTTATCTATCTATATCAGATCATGTCCTCACCCACCCACCCGTGCTTTTCCCTATTTTCCCGCAACACCGAGACAACGCCTTTGCGCGGTCACTCACACAGACTTTGCTTGAAACAGTCCCGTATCAACTGCCGAAAGTACTTTTTCTCTGTGCGTGTTTGTGCTCTTTGGAACAAATTACCAGAGGATGTGGTATCGGCTCCCTCCTTAACCGTGTTTAAACACAGAATCGACTCCTTCCTCCAAGAACTCCATGACAAAATCCCTTGATTACTACATTTAACTTTCTGTTTCACTTGTTTACAGGTCTAACGCAACCACGATGCCTCCGTTTCCCCTGCTACCGCCTCGCAAAATCGGGAAGACGCAATTTCAAGCGAGTGTGGCCCGCTATACGGCCTTCCCTCCCCCGTACTAGATGATACTCCCTGTTTTATTCTCACCGCACTGTATATAACACCCTGTGGTTTTTTTAAGCTATGCTTTTACGCTGCAAAAACTATTGCTCTTTTATCCTCTTATGACACTCGCTTCATATTTTTCACTTTTGCTTGCTTTACTAAACACCATACCATCCTGCGGTTATTTTAAGCTTGTACGCTTTTTTACTGCAATTAAAACCATTGGCCTCTTATTGCCAAGGTCAATAGTTTTGATCGTGGAAAAAAGCTACAATGTTCAACACCTCTGGTCTGAAGACGTTTTTAGCAGTTCAGCAAAATGGTTGTAAGTCGCATGTCTTTCTATTAGCAACATAGTCCAGGAGAACGTCAGTTGAAGAAATGCTGTCCAGTTTTGTACAGCTTCCCAATGATTACATTCAGTACAATATCCACTAGTTTTTTGAACTGGTTTTCAGATCTTGCTGCAATAACCTCTTCCGGAATCGCATTACATAAGTTAACAATTCTTGTTGAGAGCGTGAATCCTTGTGTTATGCGTAGTGTTCTTCGCATTTGGAGCTTTAGAGCATTTTCACGGGTTCTCGAGCCGGCCACGAGAGTGAAAATATCGCTCAGCTACTCACCATATGCTCCCAGTAATATGCGACGAGTTAACAGCAAGTCGTTGCGCACACGCCGAATAATGAGTGACATGAGGTTGAGGCGTTGAACTTCCTACACATAAGTAGTTGATTTAAATCATTGAATTCTTTTCGTCGCCATCGATGCACCTTTTCCAGCTGGTCACGTTCTCCCGTCGTTTGTGGAAAGGTTGCCGGTGAACCATATTCCAAAACTGATCTCACATATGTGGAATAAAGAATGCTAAACATATGTGGAGTAATCGCCGAGAAAGACCGGCTAATAGCTCACCATGCGTGGTTTGATGCAGCAGCTTTTCTGTTCGTATCCTCCTTGGATTTAAACGACCGTGTAACAATTTTAATCACGGTAGGTTTAATATCAATTTATTTCAGTTGATGATCCCCGAGGAAGTACGCGCCTTCGATCGTTCTTGGCTCCAAAAGCATTACTGTGCATTTCTGTCGGTTTACAGGAAGCTGCCACTACCGTGCAATCGAGCAATTTGTCAAATTCATTTTGAAAACTGTACTAGCAGCAGAAGAGCCTACGGTACCCCAAACTTTTAGATTATCGGCGAAAAGTAGACAATTCAGATTTAATGGGTCGTATGGTATGATGTGTTATAAAAAGACAAGCCTGATCCAGGCAAAGTGCCGCACAGCCAGAGACTGCACGTGGGCTAAGATACTGTTAGGTTGCCCATGCTTAGACAGATATGAGGAAGAAAAAAGAACGGCAAATGGTAGTGAGACTCCAGCTTGTTTCAGCATGCAACTCACTACCTCTGGTCAATCAATTTAGCACGGTGTTACCGCACAGCACAAAGTAATGCACGATTGCACATCCGTGCACTAATTAGTCGTGGAGCTCATTGACATATACTTTGAAAAGTAACTGGCCGAGAACAGATCCCTGGACGTGTAGTCGGCGACTTAACTCCATTAACCTTTGCCGGTGTATAACGGTCAGTAAGGAAGTTTTCAATCTAATTTAGAACAGGTCCCTTTACACCACGAGCACGGGGCTTGAGAAATAGACGTTTGAAAGGGACTCGGTCAAAAGCCTTACTGAAATCAATGAAGGCAGTGACTACCGGGTGGCCCAGATCAATTTCAGCACACCAGTGCTCGCGAGCAGTGATAAGATTGGGTGCGCATGTGATTGTCTTCGGTAAAACAGCATTCCAGAGTCTTTCCAACTATTGAAGTGAAGGTAACCGATCGGTAGTTAGCCGGATCACTGGTTTCACCGCCCTTATACATTGGTTTGACAATGGAGTACCTCCAATCTAGGGGTAACCTACCACATGCTTTGTGTATGATACCCGCCAATACCTTTAACAGCATTAAGTGTATTCCATCCGTACCAGGTGCTGAACGTACATCGAATCGTTCAAGCAAATACGGCACCATCTCTAACGAGATCGGTATATCCGGCATTTCGGTGCTCTCTCATGAAGCAGTGAAATTCGAAACGTCTCCTCTGTGTAAACCGAACTGTACTGAGCAGCGAGAAGAACTGCTTTACGTCCATGTTAAGTCGAACCTCTCATAGATCTCAAGCAAGGTACTTGTTCAGAAGCTTTAGTTCAACGTCTGATGTACGCACATAAGCGTTTCGGCACCGAATTGGCTTCGTCCACCAAACGAGTGTCATAATTCTCCCTCCTTTTTCATTTTTTGGTCGGTGCACTTGCTGCAGATAACTTTGTAGGCTTCATAGTCATCGGTGCATCTGCTGGAAGATAACTTCCGCCATAACCGCTTTCTTTGTTTCATGTATTTGCGAAAAATGCTATCAAACCATGCTGGACCCTTAGCACGGCATAAGACGCCGGACTTTTAGTAACTCGTGAGCTACATCTAACCTAGGCAAATTGGTTTTTATCTACCAGCAAGTATCCTTCGCAACTTTTTGTCAGTAACAAGAGCTTTGTCGGGCTTGTAGATGCCATCGTACCCTCCTGGAGCTGGACTTAACTGGTCGAGGCTGTTCGATGCGCACCCTTATTGAAGCATTGTATAGATAGTTGGGGCTCATTTTACTATCAACCCCGCTGTGTCATCCGTGGGCAATAATTAGCGTTACTTGTTATGCTGGTTAACTTTGTAACCCCCCAAAATGCAACGAAATTGTATTTTCAAACATGACTAGACCGATGTTTAGCTCTGCATTAAAATATTTCTCCTGTTTCATTTATTCACTTTGTGTTTGAAAGATGTACTAGCTTCAAGTACCTTGACGTTACAATATCCGACAGTCTTGGATCAATCATGTGACCATACAATTCCTGAAAGTTCACCGGTTGTCATTCTATGCTCTTCGCCTCCGTTTTCTCTTCATCCACCCAATGTAGTTCAAGTCTGTGTTTTTTCTTGCATCGTTCCATACCTCCTCTGTAATTTTTCCCGGCCCCTGGAATAAGATTTTCTGCTGATCAGAAAAGCTATCCAGGTTATCTCAAGATTGAGCAGTGTTTTCGCAGGATTTAATTCGAGACACTATTTTCGATTGTCACTACCGTGAATGAAACAGATTGATAAAAAATTTCTTATGATAGTTCGCATTCACTGAACAAGACCCTCGTTGCCTGCAAATCTTGTTCCTCCACCCGAAGGCAATGTTTTATTCCCTATTGAAGAACTAATAAATGCAGAAACTTTTGTTCCTTTCCTGGCACGATGATTGGTTAATCAATCGATATGTAAGAAAGCACAAGCCTGATCCAGGCAAAGTGCCGCACAGTCAGAGCTGCACGTGGGCGATATTACTGTCAGGTTGCCCAGGCCTAGACAGATATGAGGGGGTAAATAAAAATAGAAATGGTAGTGAGACTCCAGCGTGTTTCAGCATGCAGCTCACTACCGTTGGCCAATCAATTTACTTTACTTTACTTTAGTGCGACTATCTCCTCCTGGAAGATGAGTCGGCTTCATTGACATCACGGATTGCAGCCGCCCACGCTCGGCGGTTAGAAGCGAGATCCGCGCAGATTGTAAGCCAGGTCCGGTCCCACGTGCGCCATCCGTAAACCGATCGTAGGCCAAGCAGCTCCACGTCCGATCTCACGGTGGCGAGCCAAGTCTTCACTTGTCCTCCGCTACGACAACGCCATTCTGCGCAGGGTGGCGGCGATAGTGTCATCCTGGTTAGTTCAGCGTCCGAGCGTCTCAGGATGTGGCCAAACCATCTCAGTCGGTGTTGCCGCAATATCGAACTCAGGCGAGGGATATCAAAACAACGGTGGCAAACCTCGTCATTCGTTACCCGCTCATCCCATCGAACATTGAGGATGCGTCGGAGACACCAGTGGTCGAAAACCTCTAGTTTCCGCATAACCTCCACCCGCACAGGCCACGTCTCGCATCCATAAGTGAGAACTGGGCGAATCGCCGCTCTGTAGACGCGCAGCTTTGTACGTCGGCTGATTTCTCTACGGCTAAATAGAACCCAACGTAGTCGCGAAAACGCCGTGCGCGCAGCTTGTACACGGGTCGGTATCTCATCCCTGGCTTGGCCTGACGTTAGCACGAAAAGAGTTCACCATCTCCAAGTTCTCGCCACCAATCTTGAGAGGCAGATGAGGTCCAGTGGCAGTGGTAAAATACTTAGTTTTGCGCGTGTTGATTCGTAGCCCCAGCATAGAAGCAAATGAGCTGAGGCGTTCCAGGGTCGTCTGAAGCGTTTCAGGATCATCCCCCAAGGTTACGATGTCGTCGGCGTACTCCAAATCGGCAATCGAAACGCTCGGACTCAGTATCACACCGGCGTAATCTGAAAGCGCCTGCTTCATTGTCCAATCGATCGCGAAGTTGAATAGCACAGGTGACAAAGAACTTCCTTGCCGGACACCAGTCCTAATGGGGAACGTGGAGGACATCATTCCATATGCGCGTACGCGGCTCTGCGTTAATGAATAGTACGCTTGCATCATGCGCACAAGTTTCTCCGGCATACCATCCGCCAGCATCACACTCCACAGCGATTCTCGGTCGACGGAGTCGAAGGCGGCTTCGAAGTCGATGAAACAAGCGGTTGTTGCCTGCTGATAGCGGTAACGATGTTCCAGAATCCGACGCAATGTGAACAGCTGGTCGACGCAGCCTCGACCTCGACGAAAACCGCCTTGGTTGACTCGCGTACGTATATCCCTCTCCTCCGTAAAGCGGCATAAGAGAATCACTGCAAAAACCTTCGCGGCGATGTCGATAAGACTGATGCCACGGTAGTTGTCGCACAATGAGGCATTACCTTTCTTCAAGATGGGGATTAAGAGTGAAGTGCCCCAGTCGCGTGGAAGCTCCTCTAGTTCCCATATCTTACGATACAAATCATGCAGTGGTTCAATCAAAACGGAAGAGCGGGCCTTGTACACCTCAGGGGGGACGCCGTCTTCGCCAGGTGACTTGTTGTTCCTTCGTCGGCCGATGGCTCGGATGATTTCGTCGCGCGTTTGGGTGATCGCATGAAACAATTTAGCACGATGTTAGCCGTACAGCACAGAAATACTGCACGATTGCACACCAGTGCAATCAATCGATAGCTATTTCACAGTTGAAGATGTGCCTGACAATTTGATAACTAATGTTGAGATCTCGTCAATTTTCTAATTTCATTCCCATGTCTGTCGAAATCTGGGTAACCTAACAGTATTTTGTCCCACGTACAGTATTTATTGCGCGACATTTTTCCTGGATCAGCCTTGTGTAATTTTATACATGTCACTTTTTCTTAACTTTGTGGAGAAATTAATCGATTTACTGAAAATTCGTGCATCGACTTGATCAAAAGCGTTTTTGAAGTTAATTAAGCGTCATCTAGGTAGTATGTGCCTTAATCCAATTTACGAGTGAAACGTTTTCCACTCCCACGCTTATTCTTTTCACATTTGATTTTTCTGTTTTTTCAGTATGAAGAAGCCGTCGTAGCTTTGCTTGCGCAGGACGGTATGATTGCGCCAAATTTTCGTCCGTGTTGGCCAATGAATATCTCCACATTTTTTTCATTTTCACCTTGGTATTATCCTGTTGTGGATTTGCATTTTTTTCTTATTTCAGATACGGTAACAAAGTAATGGATCTTTTGAATGTATTCGGTTTTCTCGAATCTTCTCGTGACGGTGTAAACGATCGCGAGCTCGAAATTTCCACTCCGATTTTTGCCGGTGAACATTACCTCCCGATTTTCGGCGATTCAATTGAGAGAAACTTTGAAACTGGAGATATGATCGATCGAATCGACGACTTGTCTCTCAGCGCGGGATTTTATCATAAAGCATCCAAAGACGTGTCCTTACCTGACGTTGAAAATCGACTTTCTGAATTGGCAAGGAAACTTAGAGGAAATTTCCACATGGATTCCTTGGATTCTCCCAACGTTTCTGGTGAACGTTCTTTCGACAACTGGGATCCATGTGAGCTTCTATTGACCGAACATCAGAATGGAAATTCCCAGTTACTTACTAGTCTCGAAGCATCAAATGTTGAATATTCAGGGCCTGGCTCTTGGCGTATGAAGTCAAGTACGGTCTCTCGGGGAAAGTATGCAATTGAGGTGACCCTCTTGCTTTAATTCGTCTTACTTTAATTTACTTCGAACCGCTGCTCTCTTTATTATTCTTAATACGGTTTCTGTGTCAAAAGTCATTGTTTAGCCTGATTTCGTGTATTAATCATGCATAGCTGCTTTGATTGCTAAGTATTCCACAATCTAAATGCTTGTTAACATGCATGCATGCTCACATTCCCCTCTGTTACCTACGACTACCGGTTTCTGGAAGTTTCCCGTCCTCGGACGGAAACACTAAGATCAAATTCAGCCTGCCTATTAATTTTCATTTATATTTGCTTTACTAATTACTTTTCTATCTCATTTTCATTTAGGAATATTGACTTCGGTCTCACGTGTTTAATGTGAGATTGACACTAGTCATGATTTACTACCAATATTTTCCGGTATTCATTGCGAGACGTACTCCTCTTGATCCAAGCACGACTTTGTTGGTCCTAGGTTTGATCAATAATATAGCGCGACTTAGGCTCATATCTGTCATATCCCAACGCGTTTATCGACCTACGTGCAACGTTACTTGAAGAAACATTGTATGAAATTGTCGTACGGTAGATTACGGTGATTATTTTTTCTACTGTCGAGTCACATTTAGCTTGAAAAATTAAACTGATAATACAAGCATTAAGTCAAGTTGCTCGTCAGCCCAGTGGCGTTTTTCCCAGGCGTGATTAGAAACGCTGTCACTAAATACAACGAATTACCAGTGTCACTAATGTCAGTCAGGTTCTCAGAGTTCCGTTATGCTCGGAAGGCTTCTGTCGCAATTGCAATCACGCTAAAACTTGCCGACCCGTCAGATGGACTATGTTGGTCATGTTTACTTTCCTTGAAAATTTCTCAAAACTAGTGTCTTCTGTGCTGAATGCGCATCACCGTATGTCCACGACAATATTTTGATTATCGAGCTGTTTTGTACGATTATGTCAAACCATTATCGCTGTTACGTCCTGTGCATTTCTTTCGTTGCGGTAAATTCCCGCCTATCACTCTTTGTTATCTCTTTTCTGTCAAAATGTGGTGGCCTTTCTTGGTATGCGTTTCATGCTTGTATATGTGTATATGTATGTATAAAAGCACAGGCCTGATCCATGCAAAGAGAGTCACAGTCATAGACTGCACGTGGGCTAAGATACTGTCAGGTTGCCCAGGCCTAGACAGTTATGAGAAATAAAATTAAAATTAAAATGGTAGTGAGACTCCAGCCTGTTTTAGCATGCATCTCACTACCGGCGTTGGTTGCACAGTACAGCAGTGTTGTACGATTGCACATCCGTGCATGCTTGTACATGCTTACGAACTCTTGTGAGGAACGTCGTTTTGCAATAATGAACTGCAATGCATCTCATGATGGCCGCACACATTTTGAACTCGGACCACCCGTCAAATTCCGTTGTCCCCATTATAATGTGGGAATTAATGCAAAGCATCTTGTTTTCTAACAGCCGTTGTGCAGTGTGTGCCATGTTCAGCAACTATTTGAGTTTGTTGCAAGTTGGCTACCACGCTTATTCTCGTTCAATTCTATATTAGGTCGCAAACGGAAGTATAATACTTGCACGTGTACGCTCGATAACACTGTATGTTTTGGCTGGTATTATTCGATACTAATTATTTTATTATTATTATTCGATACTCTTATATAATAGCCCACTTTGAACCATCAATGTCGGTTAGTTTGGCTTCCCTAAATCAACAAATCGTCACTTTCATTTTGTGTTCAAATTGATTTGGTATAATCCTCTCATTAATGAACAGATAGTTAACCTCGTACCAACCGATTGGTAATCTCTGCTCTTCCTACATCGCTTCCCTCATGTTCTCCAACTTCGTTCTAGGAAGATACATCCGAACAACTTCCAGAATTCTCTAAACTCATCAAAAACCCTGCTTACCAGTGGCCTTTCGAGCTGGATACGTTCCAGAAACAAGCGATCTTGTGTTTGGAACGGAATCAATCCGTGTTTGTTGCCGCTCATACGTCTGCGGGAAAAACGGTGATCGCTGAATACGCAAGTGCCATGTGTCGCCGTCGGGGCTCCCGTGTCATCTACACAAGTCCAATCAAAGCGCTTTCGAACCAGAAATTCCATGACTTTCGGCAAGTTGTCTTCACCACATACCGGTGGAATATTCCCACATGATATTTGGCTAAAACCTTCATTTCTGGTTTAGACGTACCTTTGGTGACGACGTGGGTCTATTGACGGGCGATATCAAGGTCGCAACGGACTCAAGCTTCCTTGTCATGACAACTGAGATACTGTATAATATGTTGTGCAACGCGGCTGATGCGATTCGTGATTTGGAAATCGTTATTATGGATGAGGTAAAATGATTCAAGGTTTTTCTCTCGTTGATATTGTCGGGTGACATTTAGGCACTTAACCTATTCTAACACAGATTATCCGCATGAAGCCATATCAGAGTGATTATGTTTACGCTTCAATTCCCAAGGCCTTCCATTTAATTAAACATCCGCAAAACGATATCCTGTTGTTTCTGCCTAAGAAAGACGAACAGCTGATAAGCAGTCTACTCAGGTTTCGTGTATGCGATGAGGATGTCTGCACGTTTGTTTTATGCTGTCGTATGCTTATGATAGCATGCTCATGTGTTTGCAGTTGTACTTACTTACTTTACTTACTTTGTGCGACTATCTCCTCCTGGAGGATGAGTCGGCTTCAAAGAAGATTCTTGGGAATTTTGGTACAAAGCGGCGTCCCCAGCACCACTCGGCCTTTGTTCGAGTCAGCTTCTCTAGCCTTTGCACAACCAAGTGCGACCTGCAAGGCAGCAGGGAGTTGCCAGAAAGAGGTGGTCAACCAGACTCTGTTCCAGGTTTTTCCTCAGGGTTTTCTCCCGAAGCCTTTCCCGCGATCGGGTATCCCACAAGGCAGCGGAGGTTTAAAATCAGGGTTTTCCTTCCCTTAGATGAAATGCCCTCCCAGGCTAACGAGCTACATCTGCCCGAAGCAAACTGGTTTTCAGGCGCCAGTCACTCGCCATCGCCCCTTCTCCTGTTGGTAGAAGCAGTTCCGCCGGGCTCGGAGAGCCACTCGTGCAGGCCAGAAGCTGGACTTGGTTGTCAGAGGCTATTTGAGACACATGCCATATGGGAGCATTTTATAAACAGTGGGAGCTTATCCCCACTGCCACCCCCGGCCATGACAACCTTTGGAACCTGGTCCGGCGAGGCGGGCAGTACAGTACTTCCACTGGCGTTGAATGGCAGGGTGGATCACGCCGGCATCTCACTGGCACCATCCGTTTTCTTTATAGATTTTCAATGGCCAGCGCAGCCTAATACCATCTCAGCCCTTGCAAAATCCGTGCGTGCCCGCTTTGGTTGCTGGGGCTTTTAATATAACGTACACATCGTAAATATGTGTATCGTAGGATCGCGTTCATTGATTATTGCATTATTTCCCGTGTATTTGCCATCAGTGCTTTGCCCAGAGTGTGAAACGATTCAAGGCTTTCCATCTTTGCTTGGCGTCTTGTCTTTCGGGGCACGCTACACTCCGTCAGCTGGAACCACCGACGCTTTGTTTTGTTTTCGAGCAATGGCTCGAACTCGCGAAACCTTTGTACAATTTCCTGGGATTAACTTCTTGAGCTTGTAGCTTTTTTTTTACCAAAATATACTACTGAAAAACACCGTTGTACGATAAACACAATGCTGAATTAAAAATCTAAGATGTACGGTGACCCGCGGTATGGTATGATTGTGTGTTCTGCATCACTTACCTACGATCAAAGAGTTACGTTGCCCATGGGCATGTAAGAGAACTGACCATTCCAAATGATGATAATGCTTTTTACAATTTGCAGTAGTTGTGCAGTATGTAATGCCTGCAAAATTATTTGCCAATGTACCGAGCTACCCGGAGAAAAGACGCTGTAGTCTCACTGCCATTTTTCATCTACTATCTAGGCTCTAGCAACCTGACAGTATATTTGCCCACACATAATTTTTGAGTGTGTTACACTTTGTGGGGATCCTGGGGTGTGATTGCGTACACCTACCTGGCGTTCGGGTTATCCGACTTTGCTTTTGCCCCTCTTAATCGTTATCAATGACAGTCTTTATAATGTTCGATTATTCTTGTATGTTGTTAAATGGAGTTGTGCGGAAAGTTTTTGCGTGTTGTATGACAGTAGAAGACACAAAGAAGTTGCCACTTTGCTCGTAATAATACACCCTTTAATGCATTAGGGTTGTAGACACCTCATTCCAATGTGTTTGTGCTCACTCTTCCGCAATTAACTTAGATTTTCCAGCTTATTCTTACCTATCTATTGTGCAATGGTTGTTCGTCAGTTGAACATTCCTTATTTGTTACCGATTTAATGCTTTCCCTGATGATGAGTGGCCTTCGTGGTTGTAATCAGACTAGCGCCGCATACATTGAAACACCGTTTTTATCTGACAATTCTCATTGGTCCAATTCGTTTACTTGCTAGTCACGCCGAATGAGTATATGGTATGATGGTATGAAAGCACAAGCCTGATCCAGGCAAAGTGCCTCACAGTCAGAGACTGCATGTGGGCTAAGATACTGTCAGGTTGCCCAGGCCTAGACAGATATGAGGAAGAAAAAAGAACAGGAAATGGTAGTGAGACTGCAGCCTGTTTCAGCATGCAGCTCACTACCTCCGTGCACGCCGACTGAGTAATCACACAAATGCCGCAATTTAGAGCTATTTCACGCTTCCAGGTCCACTATCTGAACGACGCAGAACGAGGTCACGTCTGGGAACAGATCATGATCATGTTGCCGAAGCACGTGTTACTCGTGATGCTCAGCGCCACGGTGCCCAACACGGTGGAGTTCGCCGATTGGCTGGGCCGCATTCGAGACAGTGAGATCCACGTGGTCGCCACAAATCGTCGACCGGTCCCGTTGGAGCATTACTTGTTCACCGGCCTCGATGGCCAGCTCGGTGGCAAACAGTTGCATTTAATTGTGGATCAGAACAGGTCGTTCAATTTGCCCGGTGAGTTGATTTTTGTTCGTTTTCCGCTGGTCTGTGTAAGGTTCTGGTGTTGCGCGTTAGTCGCGACACAACTAAATGAATCAGTTAGAGCAGAGCAAACTCTTTTTTCATGACTATACATCCTCAAACCTAGTACTACAATTCTTTGACGAGTTCCCAAAGCAGCATTTGCCCAGGTATCATCGTGACGCAGTATGATGTTCTTTCTCTTCTCAATCTCATGAACTGCTGTTGTTTAAATTATCAAGTCGACGACAATGCTTATCCAAATAGAAACACTCATCACGTTTAAAAGGCTTATAAAATCTTCTTAATTCTCAACAAGTATTCAGCAATCCAATCGCATGGGGAAAACGCGTACACAACCAGATTAATACTTCCGTACATACCATCTATCTCGGACATTACCCGAATAATCTTACGCCCGCTTGTGATTAATGTGGCGCATAAACACTATGCCAGATGGTTCATGTTGAAGATGCAGTTGCAAGGGAATAAAGAAACAACGTCCTATGCAAAATTTCATGTTCGTATTGTGAGAAATATTTTTGACAGAGTGGAAAAGTCTAGGAACAAGGATACATGAACACAAACTGGCTACATGACGATATAATTGTAAACCGCCTATACAAGAAGGGCATGAATTCAATTGGAATGGAATTGATATCATCGCCAAGGGCTAACTCGTGGCATTCGTGAGTTTTTCCTCCATTCAACGCTAAATTGATTGACCAGAGGTAGTGAGCTGCATACTGAAATATGCTGGAGTCTCACTACATTTTCCTGTTCTTTTTTCTCTCATATCTTTCTGCTTGGCAACCTCTTCTTTCTTTTCTATGTGCGAACTATCTCCTCCTGGACGAATGAGTCGGCTTCAATGAGGCTCTTGGGATTTGGGTACAAGCGTGCGTCGCCCCAGCACCCACTCGGCGTTTGTCACTCATCTTCTCTAGCCTTTGCACAACCAAGTGCGACCTGCAAGGCAGCAGTGAGTTGCCAGAAAGAAGTGGTCTACCAGACTCTGTTCTAGGTTTTTCCTCAGGATTTTCTCCCGAAGCCTTTCCCGCGATCGGGTATCCCACAAGGCAGCGGAGGTTTAAAATCAGGGTTTTCCTTCCCCTAGATGAAATGCCCTCCCAGGCTAACGAGCTACATCTGCCCGAAGCAAACTGGTTTTCAGGCGCCAGTCACTCACCCTCGCCCTTTCTCCTGTTGGTAGAAGCAGTTCCGCCTGGCTCAGGGAGCCACTTGTGCAGGCCAGAAGCTGGACGTGGTTGTCAGAGGCTATTTGAGACGCGTGCCATATGGGAGCATTTTATAAACAGTGGGAGCTTATCCCCACTGCCACCCCCGGCTATGACACCCATTTTTGACGCCTCGCGAATTTCAAAGGCTTCTGAACTTAAACCGTTGAAATAAACTCAGCAGTTCACGCCATATTTGAACGAAATAACGAGTTTGAGCAGTCTTGGGGGCAACCTATCAGGTCAAGCATTTTGAAAAGACCCTTCCTACTGACGTACTCAAAGGCCTTCGTTAAATCAATAAATACATCGTATAATGGCATACGCTATTCCTGACACTTCATGAAGTTGTCTCACGGAGAAAATTATGTCAACGGTTGAACTTTCCCTGCGGAAGCCACTTTGAGATTGAGAGTAAACTTTATGAGCTAAAACTTTTAGCCGGATCTGTATGACTTTAGTAAACAATTTGCCTACAACATTCCGAAGAGAGATTCCTCTGTAATTGTTGCAGTCGCCTCTATCACCCTTATTTTTAAATAGCGTGATGATCTTCGTGTCTCTTGTGGTACACTCCTCCTGCCAGCACTGAAGAAGCACCTTGCGAAGAGGCTGTAATAATGCTGTTGTACAGCATTTGATGAGCTCAGCTGGAATTCCGTCGTCACCAGGGGCCTTTCCATTCGCTAAGCGATCGATTGCCTTATTGAGCTCATCAAGAGTAGGGAAAGTATCTAGATGGCATGGTTGGCAACCGCTCAACATTGTCAAGTGCATACGGTGAAACCGTACTGTCCCTAGAGTAGAGAGAGAAGTCCTCTACCCATCTTATCATCTGCTGAGTTTTTTCGACAATAGGGTTACCAAATAAATACTTAATGGGAGCCGTTTTAAGTTTGTTTAGACCAATGGCTCTCTTGATTCCATCATACATACCGTGAAAATTTCCGGTATCCGCAGCTTTTTGAATACTGAATCTAATTTCATTTCAATAGTCATTTGCATATCGTCTTGCTCTGCGACAGCATCGTTGTCCAAACGTATCAGCTGAACTGTTCTTTCGGTTCCAGTGGGGCCGTGGAGAGGTAGCACTTGCTGCAAGGCAACAGCTAGTTCTCCATAGTGAACTGCCCTGGCGTACATCTTATTGGAGTACCAGTGTAGATTCTGATCACGCTTTAGTGTACGCAATAATCAACATTTAATTCGGATTAATTCGGATGTAAACCCAAACTAAAGTGTCCCAAACTAGGCACAAATGCATTATCGCTGCCTGAAGTAAAGCCAGATTTCGGGATACTCTATTAGTTTGCTCTTAAAAAAATTGTCCTGCGTGCATGCATGAAATCGCAATCCTGATCCAGGCAAAGTACCGCACAGTCATAGAATGGTTTAGACATTGTCAGGCTGTCCAGACCTATGTGTAAGTTAGCTTATGAATAATCATTTACTGTAACGCTTCTCAAATATGGAACTACATTAACCAAAATATGTCTATGGAGTGCTTGAGATATTTTTTCGGATTGCGTTAACAAACAAATCATTCCTAAATTAGATGATGATGAAAAATCGCTTTTGTATGATGCGTATAGGCATGATGTTGTGTCAAATCTTATTAAAAACTGCAATGTTTCGCCGCGCTATCCGTATAAAAAGATCGCTCGCGAATCTCATTCTTCACCATAAGTTATTATTATTATTATTATTATTATTATTATTATTATTATTATTATTATTATTATTATTATTATTATTATTATTATCATCACACAAGTCTTTACAGACGATGTACCAACAAGTATACCATGAAGAAGGTACACGATGAATGAAAAAAAGAGGGGGGACTTTTTTTGTCTGTCTGCCGTTTTTGACCTTTTTTGTCTTTTTTGGAAAAAGGGAGGGGGGTTGTTCATTGATAAACGGGAACACAAGCACGGCAGGATTCTCGCCACTGGTTCTTTCTTTTGCCATCACACCGAGTGTTATCAGCCACATATCTTCACGGTCCTTCGGACCCCACCCGGGTAAGCGCGATGTTCCCACGATGGCTAGTGGGGCTGTTAGACGTTTAAGGGTCTTCCGCCAGGTATAACTTTGTCCGTCACGGCGACGTTTCCAATCAGGTCCAGCAAGAGCAAAATGAGCTAGGCGAGGAAGGCGTCGCTCATCCATACGGAGAACGTGCCCCAGCCATTTCAGCTGGCACATGGATATATGATCGGAAAGTGGCACATAGTGCTCGCCAAAAACTGCCCTCCTGACGTCATCATTTCTGACTCTGTGTTGCCAGCTTAGACGAGTAATACTCCGCAGGCAGCGATGATCAAACGTCGATAATCGTTGACTATGGCTTGACGCACCGTCCATGTCTCGCAACCATACATTAGAACTGCTCGTACGGTGGCCTGGTACACTCTACCATTCAAGCTGATCCAACATCGCGTCGGCGCCACAGATGCCGTAGCCCAGCGAAAGCATGGCGTGCTCTTGCAATCCGTGCTGTGATTTCAGCTTCGATATCGCCCACAGTAGTGATGCAGCTCCCTAGGTAGGTGAATCTGTCTGTATGGCGCAAGCATCCTCTCTGAGGAGAGCAATTTCGTCAGCATAGTCCAGATCCATAACTCGTCGACCGGGGAGCAGGTCGATCCCACAATTTTGTAGCGGAGCTGTTACTGCCTGTATGACATCGTCAATCGCAAAGTTGAATAGGAAGGGGGAGATCGGACATCCTTGATGAACCCCGCTGGAAATGGTAAACTGCTAGGATAAATCACCATAGGCTTTGACTCTGCCGGTGGTGTGGCAGTACAGCTTCTTGAACAGGATTACGTACTTCGGTGGGACACCATGGCGAATGAGACAGTCCCAGAGAGTGGTTCTGTCAATGGAATTAAAGGCTGCTCGTATGCCAAGAAAGACGATAATTGTTGTACGTGCGTATTGATAACGTTGCTCCAAAATTTGGCGGAGCGTGAAGATTTGGTCCACACACCCGCGTCCTACTCTGAAACCAGCCTGTTCTTCTCGATACTCTGCTTCTCGGTAGCTGTTAGGCCTGGTCAGAATGATTGATGCAAACAGTTTAGAAACCACCGGTTTGAGACTGATAGCCCTGTGATTACCGCACTCTTTCCTCGATCCTTTCTCGAATACTGGGACGATGGCTGACGATCCCCACGCGCTTGGTATGGTTTCCTCCTTCTAGATCTTTTCGAAGAGCACTGACAGCTCACTGCACAAAACGTCGACACCCTCAACTAATAATTCGGCTGGTAGGTCATCTAAACCAGGGGCGTTGCGTCGTCCAAGCTTCATTATGTCTGAACGATGACGTTAAGGCAGTCAAGCAAAGATCTGGCCTTTAACTCTGAAAAAGATATCAATGCCTTGATGGTTGCGTACCACTTAATACTTTTCAAAGGTCGGCGCATGACTAAATAAAAATTCAGTGCTCTCGTCTCCGACAGACGCCTATCTTATGCTCTGGTACAAGACATCAATGGCGCATGTCGGTCCAAACATGAAGTGAGCTATACAAAAGTAAATCAAACTAAGATGAGGGTTGTCGGTGAGTATATACGTGATCGGCGCATGTTCTGCCACACTTCAAACACTTTTTGCACCTCTAGCCATGTTGCTTATCGTAAAAGTAATTCTTTGCTTTATGATGCTCACGTTCTACACAAACTGTTCCTGCCTGTTTTCGTCATCAGGCGGAGACAGTAAATATTAAGTTCGTTGAGACTTGAGACACCGGAAAAGTGGTAAGCAGAAGTCACTGATCATTAGGTTTTCACGGCCTGCATACACTGTCCGAGTCTGTGATGCTTCTCATGATGTCATGATCATAATGTTATCTCTTCTCGGGCGCTTCGTTTCGTTTCGATTCTTTTTTACTTTATTTGAACCTTACCGTAACCCCCGTGCTTATTGCAACAATTATCACACTGCTAACATCTTTGCTTCTGCAAGATAATGCGCTTGATTTTCTGCTTCGTTTTGCCCAGCTGTTTACGATTACTCATTAAAAAATGTCAACAAGACGTAGTACAAGGAATCATGCATGTTTAAAGATCGATATCGAGAGTAAGTTGCTTTTTCAACAAATTTTCCTCCATTCTACAATTCACGTGACTTCCTTTTTTGGCCAACAAAACTATCTTTTGTATAAGCACGTAACATAACCGTAGCGCTGTACCAATTTTTGATATCTCCCTTTGCCGGCGTACGGTAGAAGTGATCAATCTAATCATAAGTTGGAAAACGCACATTATAAAACTGCGAAGCGAAGTCAGTGGCGCCAGTTTTTTATTGTGAGCCAATATTCTACTACGTCACTGCACGGGTCTGCAATCGTGCGGTAATTTTTTGCTGTGCGGCTAACATCGTGCTAACACCGGTAGTGAGCCGCATGCTGAAACACGTTCAACAATGCCGATGACAACGCTTTGTACCCCCCTTCTCGCTTTGTACATCTCATTGTTTATGTTGAACGGCACTATATCTGTATCAGATTGTGCAAATATAATATAATATATAATATGAAACACGCTGGAGTCTCAGTACCATTTCTATTTTCTTTCTAACATCTATCTAGGCCTCGGCAACCTGACAGTATCTTAGCCCACGTGCTGTCCATTATTGTGTAGCACTTTGCCTGGGTCAGGCTTGTGATTTCATACATACATACATGTCACTGTGTCGTGTTTTATATCAAAACGATAAGAACATGAAATCACATGCGGTAAAAATATAAAAGCAAAGTGCTATTTACAACATGCTAGCATATTTTGCTCGCGCCGCTATTTTACTCTTTTTTATAAGATTTTCTTAATTGTTTGGCACTTTGTCGGAATCCATGCAGTGACGAAGGAAACTTGCGCTAATGTACGATTGTGAAACTAACGATGATTCAAGATTCAAGAAGTTATGGTATAAAAAGCTTGTATCTGTACCACGCCATAAGGACAATAAATATATACAAAAAATTCAGGCACTAGGAATATCGACGGTTTTGTAGTTTGTCATGTATTGTCTCGATATGAATGAAAAATTTTCTTCAGCATAAATGTCGCTTGAAGTAGCTCAATTAAATTAGATAGGGTGAACTTACTAAGCATAGATATATCCAGTTTGTTCCTAAAAATCCTTTTACTAGATGATTATACAACGTCTGACGCTAAGTAGTTTCATGAGAAACAAACGCGCACCGAGTAGAAAAACCGAAGGCATTTCCGGTGAGAATGTGGGATATCTAAAGCCAAGTTGTGAGTGCGTATGATATAGCTTGACCGGTGACGAAATAGATGCATCTTGGAGTTAATTATTTTATAGGTGAGGATTAGATCCAATCAAACCCATCTGCGAGCCAGTGTATCTAAATTAAGATGCACGAGTCGATCTTCATATGGAAAACAGCCCACCATTTTAGTTGCTCTTTGATAAATCCCCTGGAGCATGTTGATGTCCTTTTGTAACCATCGTGTTTAAGCTTGCAATGAGTAATCCATCACTAAGTTAATAAACTCATTTTAAATCAAAGGGAATGTTTTAAGGGATAACGTCCAAAAATACGTCGGAGCATATATAGCATGCGGCTAGCTCAGTTATACACGGCTACGCATTGCGTGCTGTTCTTCAGACTTCCACTGATCCAAACGCCGAGATCCAGTTTCCGGGATCCAAGGTTGTAGGAGAATGGAACATCTTTACCTATCTGCAACGTTTTACACTTTCTGAAGTTAAGTGGAGGCTTGTTCCTCTCTGATCACCTGTTCAATAAATCCAAATCGCTGTATACTCACAAATAGTCCATCCTTGACTTAATTCGTATCTAACGCTTAGCATCATCCGCAAAAAGAACTATCTTGACTGTGACGTTGATGTACACCAAAAAACGGGCGAATTACAGAACCCTGTGCGACCCCTAGTGTCACCGATGTCCCTAGATATCACCCCATATCGCGATCAAGATATTAGCCTCTCAGTTAAATACGTAGACACCCATTAATATCAACCTCCTGCAGCGTGCTCTGGAGTATAGAATGGCCCACGCGATCAAACGCCCTCGATATGTTCAAGTAACATGCGTGCAACCACTGCAACCTACTGCCTGCTTCCAGTCGTTCTTTGTCTCCAGTAGGTTAGTTAGGCAAGAACGTGACTTCCGAAATCCATGTTACTCTCTAGACAATTTTTGTGTGCCGAGATTACTGACGATCCTTTCACACACAATTCGCTCTATAACTTTTGAGATAACTGTAAGAGGGCAGTAATTTGCTGGATCAGAACGAGTGCCACCTTTGTAGATGGGTGTTATGATTTCTATCTTCCAGTCAGCCGGTCCAATACCCTCAAAGAGCGATTGAATATCACAGAATGGTTCACACAATTGACTGTTTCTTAACTTTGTGATTACAGGTGTGATTTCATCGGCTCCCTGGTACTTGTTGACATTCAACCTACGTAGGTGGTGCCGTACTATTTCAGAATTGATACAGTGTCCGGCACAACTTGTGCTGAGAATTCCGACGGTAGTAATGCATCCTTGGGGGTTAAAACTCGTGAATAAAACTGTCGAGAGCGTTGGCGGTTTACTGGACAGAATCAGTTAGTCCGTGATCCGTCGTGATCTGAAAAACATCGGGTTTCAGCTTTGTGCTGTTAACGGTACGATAAAGTATTTTTGGATTTTGTTGCATTCTTACTATCAGTTGAAGCCTGTGATATTGTCTATCCTTCCGGATGATGCTCGTGACTGGATTCCGCAATTCGCGAAAATTTTTCCCAGGTCGAATCTGTCCTGGCGACCCTATGAATAGACCATGCCATTTTCTTGTTCAACTGCAAATTATAAAATGGGGATCTTTGCTCTTATGTTTCGGGTCACAGGCAGAATTTAAATTTATCATGTTGGTGATGTAATCTGTCAGGGTTGTTCAATTCGAATCCGGATCACTGAAATTTATATTATGGTAATCGAAAACCCCCATTGTTTCCATCAAGTCAATGTAACCCACTTTTCTATTTAGTTTTGCTTGCTGGACGATTCTACTGGCGTTGCACCCATATTGAAACCCTAGAGCGAAATAATCACTTAGGGTGATACTGAACATCTTCCACGGTCGTGGCTTCGGAAGTTAGGATTAGATCTAGTATAGATATCTCTTGCAAGTTTTTTTGCCTATGATATTCGGAAACGTTATTATGCAGAGGAGTGTAATCGAACAGTTCGCGAAATTTGTAGTCTTGTGATTGGGGTAGATGATCTACTCGCTTATACAATTGAGGCAGATTGAAGACTTCCATAATCATTAATTGCGAATTGTGCTGTTTTCCAACGTACTGCATTGATTTCATGAGTCTTTCGTTATGTGCATCCGATGAAGATAATGAACGGTAAACTATACCGAAAATGCAACTCTCTCCTAATTCAAGCTTCTAGTTATATGCTGTCTTCCAGTGTGTGTCCTATTCTCGATCTACTCGTCTCCTCTGTACAGGCTGCGTTCGATAACATGCCCTGTCTACAATAACGTTTCCGTCTTTTGATCGTTGATTTTAGTTTATCACGGTTGTGTGGCCTTTGAGCAACCGGGTGTGATATATACGTAAACCCTTTGATTGAGTGTCCAACGTCATATTCGCGGCCCCAAGATGTTATTTCTAAAAACTTATGGCCTTCAAAGTCCCTATTCACAAGCACAATTTCCATTTTTTTCGTTTCGCACATATACTCTCGCCGAGTGTTCCTTGCATGTTTTTCGTAACCGGTGGTGCTTTACGTAGTAATAAGTGCAAAGCGTTATATTTTCTTCTTGTTGTTGATCATAGTTTACATCACCGCTTTATTGTCTCATTCATTTTCGTCCAGTTAAGCGTGCCTCACTCAACGGGGATTACGTTTCCCTAAACGAACTCCCATTCTCGACTCATCAACCGAAATTTAGCGTTGTCTTTGGCGAAGTCAAATCGTCCACCCCGCCCCCATCGAAAACTGATATAAACGCACCCGCGGGGACAAAACAAGTCCGAAGTTGGCGTCCTGTGTTTCACTATAAGTCGGAAATCAACACGAACCTATTGAAAAGCCTGGAGTTTCGCTACGTTGCACACCAGCATCGCCGTGACATTTCCGTTGTGATTGCCTACGCGAGATTATCGCTAAAGGAAACCGCTGAATCGTATGGCTTCCAACGTATGTGTTTTGTGACTTTTGGATACGTTTATGTGTTTGTATTCTATACGCTTCTGTCTGTCTATCTATCTATCTATCTATCTATCTATCTATCTATCTATCTATCTATCTATCTATCTATCTATCTATCTATCTATTTACCTACCTATCTATCTATCTATACAATTTTCACACGTAAAGTTTCCATTAAACCAGTAGCAAGTGCCGAATGCCTTACTCTCATTGACCATGATACAATAAAACTCCTAGTATAGCAGGAAACGCAAAACTTGAAAAACTACGGCATCTGTAACTATAATCGCATGCATTCTAGTATATGATGCATGTATGAAGTCACCAGTCCCCTGTCAGACAAAGTGCCACACAATCATAAACTGCGCATGGACCGGAATACAGCCAGACTGTTTGGACATACATTGGTATAGAAAAAATGTCTAGTGATAGTGAGACTGACTGGCGAGGTACCTAACTCTTGAATGAAACCCGCATTCAGTCAAATTTCGTGAATAACTAGGGCGACAGCTTTCATGTGTCGTTCAGTGCCACGTATCACTACCTGCTTTCCTCATCACTTCGCCCGACAGCATAGAAGAATAAATGAACACAAAGAAGATCCGTACGATAACACCGCCGCGTTGGATGGTTGTGGGATGACTTCCCATGTAGCTCAACACTGTGTTTCTGCGAATTCTCTCCAACTAATGGACCAACGTCGGTCGCTTTTTCCTGATAGCACACATGATGCGTCACGAAGGCTAATTAAACGTAAACTGGTTGCCAGTTTGAGAAGTGACAGAAAAAGTTGGTGGAGTTCTAAGGCTACGGAAATAGAATCTGCGGCAGCTGTAGGCAATTCAGAAAATTGTTCCAATCCACCAGAACTACTGGAAGCGGGCGACCAGGCATCAGTGAGCTGATAGTGAAGCAGATGGTGCGCCTTTTGTTAACATGCACAGACGCATGGAGCAATGGGCTGAACATTTTGAAGCACGGTTCAACTGCTCTTCTGCTCAAACTGATTTCGAGGCACATCGGAGAGATCGCACATCGGATGTTGATGCCTTGGTAGCGCAATTGTTAAAAGATGGCGGTTTCGCTCTATTTTACGAACTTCAGTCGCTGTTGGCCAGCATATTGGCCGAGGAAGGCGCTACGGTCACTCGTAGAGAATCAATAATTGCTCCGATTTTCAAAAAGTGACGGCGCGATTCTTGTGCAAATCATTGGGTTAACAACTTCATTTTAGTAGCTCCTAAAATACTAGTATCCATCCTGCTTTACCGGTTAAGTACCAAACAGGAAGAGCAAATACGTGTGGAGCAAACTGGGTTTCGTGCCGGTCGTGGTTTTACAAACCAAATCTTCACACTCCGTCAGTTACTGGAGCAACGCCACGCATTTCATAGGCCAACTATCGCGGTATACCTTGGCATCCGAGCGACATTCAATTCAATCGATCGCGAAAGTCTTTGGAACTGTCTGCCGAAACTTGGAGTGCCGAGAAGCATGTTTGGATTTTTCGAGCGTACGGACAATTGTATTCCTCGTTTAATATTTCCAGCGGAGTGTTGCATGGCTGCTCTTTGTCGCCGTTCCTTTTTTAACTTCGCCTTCGACGATGTCCTAAGGGAAGCTTTAGCTGGTCTGGTAGGCGCAGGTGTTGAACATCTGCGGGTGAGAGAGCTACTGATCTCGAATATGCGGATGACATCGCACTTCTGGGAGATGATCTTCATATAATGCAACAAGCCCTGGACCGCATGGCAATTGAAGTTTCAAGGTATGGCATGTGCTTTGCGCCTAACAAGAGTAAAACACTTACCCAGGATTGGAGCGGCTCTCTTCCAAACCTAACTGTGTGCGATGTCAATCTTGAATTGGTCGACAGCTTTGTTCACATGGCCAGCGATACACGCACACACGCTTCCACTGAGTTATATTTTTAACTTTAAATAATCATTCTGACTAACCATGACTCTCACGTGTCTCCTCACTTTTATCCAACGTAGTGATCGACACGGAACTCAGCCTGGATCTGAAGCCACTTCCTTCGGACAGGGCAGCTACGGGAGCGCGACTTGATTCAGTCGGTAGCATTGTGGTTGTGCTGAACGCGGACTCAGAGCGATTACGCAGAGCCTACGATCGGCTTACCAATCTGGTACGTTTGTTGCACTGGGGTGCTTTTATTTCTCCGCGATTACGAACGGAAGCTTTCTGTTCAATGTTTAACCACTGCGTTCGTTGTGTTTGGTTTGTGAATCTACCTGAAACTGTGTGGCACTTTTGGACACCGATAGATTCACTCGTTTCGGAAGGTCAATAGATCAAGTTCAGAAGAACTCGGACGAAACCCATTGCCTTCTGAGTATCGTAATTGTTCTGTTGTAAAACCTTTGCATACATCCATGTACATGAGTAAATATTTATGAAACCACACAATCTGATAGCTTTACGTGTGATTGTGCTTCTCAGTGTCTCCAGTCCTAGGCATATGAGAAATGGATCGTGGCAGTGCTGCTGCGCAGCGAACGCGCGCAAGCTCACGCTCCCATTGAACACTAATCATACGTCAATCGATCTGTCGTGATTTACCTTTTTCTTATTGGTCTAACTGTATGCTCATTATCTACCCCATACTTGCACTGAGAGTTGTACTCAATGGATCAAATACACCGCTTGTGTTCGAACGTTTGCATGCTGGTTTCAGGAGATATAACAAGGAGTGTTGCTGAAGTGTTCTCAACCATGAATCTTGTTATTTCATCAATTTAGTTCGTAGTTTTCAGCGCAGTGCTGCACAACCATAGACGGTACGGTACATGTTATATGATTCCACCAACTAGACTGAATGCCATCTATTCGCAGTTAGATTTTGTACTTTTGTCGGTGCCCATCTTACATCTGTGTATGGTGAGGAATTATGATTCAGCACATTACGCACGAATGTGCAATCGTGCAGCATTTATGTGCTGTGTGGCTGACACCGTGCTAAATTGATTGGCCACCGTTAGTGAACTGCACGCTGAAGTACGCTGCTGCCTCACTACCAATTCCTGTTGTTTTTTTCTTTCTCATATCTGTTTAGGCCTGGGCAACCTGACAGTATCTTACCCCACGTACAGTCTCTGACTGTGCGGCACTTTGCCTGGATCAGGCTTGTGCTTTCATACCATATACCCCCTTAAATGTCCCACTGCATCGCTGAAAGTTCAGCGGTGTTGCTGAAAGCCTTGACCTAGTACTCGATTGCTCTGCGGGACTAGGGTTGCATGTGCTTTACCAATATGCGTGTTGCCGGTTAAGTTGCCGTTGTTCAGCATTGACATGTGAGTCGATATGATCCTCCTGCTTACGATGAAATGCTCAAACATAAGTCGCATCGACACCTGTGTCTCACGAAATGAAATCGCCCATGTTATGTTGTATTTATACAATTCGGTGCTAACCCACTGGTGGCATTATCGACTTTCCGTTTCAACCGGGACAGCCGGACAGTTTTCCGCAAGCAGAATGCTGGGAGCATTATCACATTCTCGGAAGATGCATTTTCGTATCGTGATCAGTCTGTTTGATCCTTTCCTTTCTTTAGCGATTACGACAACTTTCCATATCACAACAGAACAACACTACAACAACTTCCAATGCATCCGCGAATAACCGGACAGTACTTCCGCCAGGCTGGGATATTGCTTACACCCGCGACGGTCGCCCTTATTACCGCGATCATTTGACCAAAACAACAACATGGCAGCGCCCTCCACCACTGCCACCTGGGTCAGTTATTATATTGTTCACCGAGTGTTCACTTCAGCGCGCGATGTTACGATGCCTTGATAACTCCTCAAACGGATATTTTCGTGTCATCCTCTATCGCCGTTGAATGGCGCATTATCTCTCTACGTATATTATTGATCAATCAATCAACCTATCTATCTATCAATCTTCAATCCATCCATCTATCTATCTATCTATCTATCTATCTATCTCTTCTCATATCTCTCCTAACTTTAACTAAAAATGCTACGTGATTTTCGCGATTTCGTCTACTGCCATCTTCGCATGTAAGAATGACCACCGTATTTCTTTATGTGATGCTAAGCCGACTGAATTTTCAAAAAGAAATTCACTAGAGGTACCACAGCGTAACTTCCAACGAACTAATCTTTGTTATCATCATTAAAACCTGCATTATATTGGTAGGGGTAACCGAAAGCTTCGGATATATTATGACACAAAAATCCTGATTTATTTCAAAATTAAACACACGAACTCAGGGACGTGATAAATTTATTGTGGTGCTCACGTTCCAAGTACTTGCACTCCCCTCAGTAGGGTTGTGATCTTTACCTGTCGAGTACAATATGCAGTCATTCGTTTTGCTAACGATTAATGCGAGCAACGCGTCATCGTACTTCATCATTCATGCATCATCGCAAGATTTCTTCAGCACTCCGATAGACAATGCGCACGGTTATTCAAATACCCTAAGAGAATGCTCAAATCAAGACCACCGATGAACACAACCTTGTGCCCAGTGATAGTAACTACCTTGTTGTTGGCCTCCTTCGGTCGGTATCGACCATGGATGTACATAATCGTTACATGCTATACAGCGTTTTGAACGAATAAAGAGTCCGATTTGAGAGATACAATCTCTTCCGCAGCGCTTGCAACGATAGGCAGAACTCGGTTGTAGGGCGTCAATTGAACGCCGGCGGCGTGATCTGCATTCAACAGCCAAGTGCTGTATCTGCTCTTCACATGCTTGGAAATGACGATTTACACAGTGCCTCCAAAGTGAGTTTTCAAGTGCAAGTTCGACTCATGCCGTATGGTCTATTTCTATTTTGTTTCTCATATCTGTCTAAGCCTGGGCAACTTGACTGTTTCTTAGCCTACGTGCTATCTCTGACTGTGCGGCAGTTTGCCTGGATCAGACTTCTGCTGTCATACATACATACAACTCGTATGGTCATTGCCGAGAGATTTCATAGCTCTTTTGCAAACGTCTTTGTATGTCGGCTTCCTGATTTCAACTCACCATAGAGTAGATGTTTTGGCATACGACCATTTTCCATTCTGGCACATATGACCTAATGTATTGCGCTCGTATTGTTTCCGATCAGGCAGATGAACCATCACAACTTTATCCAGCTCAGTTATCAAGTTTTGCATCTTCTCAAGTTAAGGCAGAATCTACAATCCTTATAACGACGCTATTCCGAGAAACTAGTGAACAAACTTGAGTTCTAAACTGTTCTTTCGCGTCAGCTATGCATGGTGGATCCCGCAACATTTACACCTATTAACTTGTTGTTCTTTATTTACGTCGAAATCAAAGAGTCTTTAACGGATCTGATTTAAAACATAAGCCGTGATAAAGGTAAACCGTTGCATAGCTAATGGCTATACATGGGCTGATATGCTGTTAGGTTTAACAGGTCTCGAAATACATTAGAAATAAAAAAATGGTAGGTAGTGGGACCCTGGGTGTCTTCGGATACAGCTCACTATCGATGCAAACCAATCTCCGTGCTATCCCCTAATGAACAGGTTTGTTCCATATCCGAGAATTCAGTCTAACTCTTGTGATGAAGTATCGAAGACGACATCGTTTTTTTCAACGCCCGCATACCTGCTCTGGGTTTTGTTTCCTAGACTACGCTCATAGGCATGATTACAAACCTCTCTGACTACACGAATGCTGCAAATTACGAACTACTGATTTAGTAATGCGAGCTGGATTTTACGCACCTGAACTTTCACTACAATGGGTACAATCACGAAATTAGCTACCTCAGTTTACAGTAGCATGTGTTCCTCCTTTGCGCAATTTCTAACCCATCTTCTGTTTTTTTTCTATCTGGTTATAAATCTTCGCACTCGAATAATGCAAAACATTTCGAGCGAAGTTGACTATTGCATACTCTGTTTAAGCCAGCTTGGCTACCTTTCAAATTGAAATGATATCTCATCGGAATCCTTGTATGGATGTGCAATCATGCAGTATTTCCGTGCTGTGCTGCTAACATCGTGTTAAAGCTATTGGTCATTTGTAGTGAACTGTATGCTCAAACACGCTGGTGTCTCTACCATTTCTATTCTATTTGCCCTATCTGTCTAGGCCTGGGCAACCGGGCAGTCTCTTAGCCCATGCAGTCTATTACTGTGCGCCACTTTGCATGGAACAGGCTTGTGCTTTCTTACACACATATCCCTGACTCCTTGGTATCGATAGGCATACGTTACTTGCCTCTTTTAAAGGTCAATTCAAAACATTGCACATTATCACGCATTCTTGGCTGATGGACCTTCCCACACGCGGAACTAGAGGAATGCATTGCCCGAAATACCTTCACGTATTTTGCAAGCCATCTTGATGCAGTATAGTTCTTATCGTGCCTGTTGGTGTGACATTGTCTCCTTTAACGGCGTAGAGTGAAGGTGTGATAGACATATCATCTACCTCAACGAAATCCTAGTTCTGCTTCATTGTTGTTCTCCCAGCTGGTGCGGTTGATTGGCGATGAGTATCATTCGATTCGTGATCGTGTTGTCGTGTAGCCAGTTTGTGTTCATTTGTCCTTGTCCGTCCGACATGTTATTTATCACAATCGAAATCCGTGTTGCTCTTCATTTAACTATAACGTCTTGGTGTACTGGATGTCATTTTCATTCCCTTTTTGTTAAAAAAATGCTGTCTACGTGAGTATGATGCAGTCAATTACTCGTTGCTTCCAACTTATTGATCCATTTCCCTCGTACCACCATGTACATCTTGTGCTGCCTCGTTCACCTAGTTGGGAGCGGCGACTCGCTGCCTCTGGCCGAGTTTACTACGTGGACCACAACACGAGGACCACCACGTGGCAGCATCCAACGCAAACGTTTTTGAACCAGGTTGCCGACTGGCAACAAATGTCTGCCGAACGCAATGGTATGCTGCAAGCAAGTATGAACGCACGATATGCGGGTTCCGCAGGGAATTCAACCAACGCAGGAAGGCGTGACTCGTTGGGACAACTGATGCCAGGCTGGGGTGAGTGTGTGCTTGCTTCACTGGCTCTCATTAGCTGGTTCAGCGTTTATCATTCAGCTCTATATAATCGGTCCTTACAGAAAAACGGTTCGACAAATACGGTCGACCCTATTTTCTTGATCATATAAACCGGGAAACCCAATGGGAGGATCCACGGTTGGCCGCTAACCAACTCGCAAATTCCAAGTACGTCGTGGTTTTCCATTGGATCAACCGGTTTTAAAGTGTCATATAACTTGCCGTGTGCAACCTTCTTCACTTTTTAACCCCACGCAGTGTATACGTTTATGCCCTTGTTGACGCTTGTATAGGCATCCAATCGGATTTTTCGAATCAGGTGATGGATTGCGGCCAAGCATCATAATTCTAGCGATCGGTTTTTTTTCATGCTCTGGACACTAATATAAGATCATTGGTACTACAGTCAGGTCAAGAATACTGAATGAATGAAATCACAAGCCTGATCCAGGCAAAGTGCCGCACAGTCAGAGACTGCACGTGATCTAAGATACTGTCAGGTTGCCCAGGCCTAGACACTCAAGGGGAAGGAAAATAGCAATAGCAGTGAGACTCCAGCGTGTACTCGCATGCAGCTCACTACCGGTGGCAAATCAATTTACCACGGCGTTAGCTGCGTAGCACGGAAGTGCTGCGCGATTGCACATCCGAATACTACTCATCATGGACCCGATTACTTCGTTCACATTTTCTCAATCTCCTCTCGCATTTTCAACACACCACACCAGTGGTGCAACTTGCTAGTTGTACCAACGTGTTGTATTGGTCTTACACGTTGGAAAGCCCTACATGCGTAGAACAGGCTTGTGTATGAGTAGGAGTTTGCGTATTTCAATTGCTCCCCACTGCTCCTATATGGACGCCTGTTGCATGAGAAGTGTACAACTGGATCTATTTCGGTGACTGTCTTGACACAAATTCACACTTGTTTCCACTTGAATCGTTTACTAGGTGTGTGGTTTGATATCTCACTTGTGTTATTTACTTGTTCTTACGCATGATTTGCTCAACATCTTATCGCTTGATGAAGGTAGGCCTCAGTGAACCTAATCGCACTGTCTTCAACTGATGACAGCAAACTGCCGGAAACCAGTTGTGGTGTGTAACTGCAGAGATGTGAGCAACACCTTACATTGGTCATCTCTCAGCGTGTTGAGCGCTTCGGCAGGAAACACTGTGATTCTGTATTTGAACATGGTGGTTCTTTGTAAGTACCCTTTTTAATAGTGGTATACAAGTGTACCTTTACTCGCCACTATAACACTGTTCCATGGCTCACTAAACCTGATCTTGTTGTCTATATCTGATAGTGACAAATAGCCAAAACCCGGCCGCGGTGTGTAAGTAATGGGGATGTGAACAGTAACACTGTATTGAATTCTTGCTCAGGCATAAACATGATTCTTTTCTCTCTTTTGCTACGGATGGATGAAGCAAGATCGGATTCCACGATTTTCCATCACGATGAAAGAACTCACCGGAATGTTTGCATCAGAAGGTACCCACGACAACCTCGACCAATCACGTGTCTTCATTGGTAACAGCAGCCATACACCGATTGCAAGTACCGTCTGCTCAAATGTGATCAAACCAACATACTTTGAGATGCTAAGCAGATGTGGAAGGCCCGGGTCTATAACGCTACTAAACCTGTAGGAGATTAAGTACAGACACATTGGGATGAAGTGCCTACACCTCAAATGAAAAGCGCATCAAATCAAGTGTTTTAACCAAATAGAACAAAATCAACACTACAGCTTTCTTGCGGCTTTCACTGGCATGCACGTGTTTTTCTCTATTACCAACTTCTGTGCTGCACACCCAAAAACTTGTTAAATTGATTTGCCGCCTCTAACGGATTCGCGACCATGCACTACTTCTGTGCTGCACACCCAAAAACTTGTTAAATTGATTTGCCGCCGGTAGTGAGCTGCGTGCTAAAGCACGCTTGAGTCTCACTGTCATTACGATTCTATTTTATTTCCATTTCTCGTATCTATCTTAGCCCACGTGCAGCTTGTGACTGTGCGGTACTTTGTCTGGACCAATCTTGGGATTTCATAAATACAAACTTGATACCGTACAAGATCAATTATACACTCCAAGAATATGCCTATATATATATACCTTTTGTTATTCGCAATTCGTTTGTTGAATGATGATTATTTTAAGCATTTGTGAACGCAACACACCTTGTACGATATGCTTATCAGCTTCAACGTTGTCACATCCATTTGAGTCGATTGCCTTTCATGCGCTAATTCTACGTACCATGTTCCTTGTTCACACGAAGGTCAATCAAGTGATCATCAAACTTTCTATTTCTATAGTTTGTTGTGTTGTGTGTGTCCTTCGTTTTCACAGAAATTCCAAACAGGAGAAATCGTACGATCATAAATTGTCTCGGTTCCGTGAATTGTGCGTAGAACACAAAGTCCACGGGGAGACGAAAATGTCCGTCTCACGTGACGATTTGTTGTATACATCCTACGAGGCGGTTATGAAATTGCAAACGTCCGAAATGCGTCGCACCTTGCGAATAAGTTTCCTGGGTGAAGCGGGATTGGATTATAGTGGAGTCGCCCGGTAATTGTTTGTGTTGAATTGATGTACTACTATTAATTGGTTGTTCACGAATTTCGAAGGCTCACTGAACCCAATCCTGATTGTCTCCAACTGAAGACGACAAACAACCAGAAACCGATTTTGGTGTGTTAGTGTGGGGTGTGTGAGATCATCACCACATTGACCATTCATAAGCATGTTGAGCGCTCGACCGAGAATCACTCTGTGATTCTGTGTTTGAACATCATAGTTCGTTGTCCAAGTCCTATGTAACATTTTATAACTTTGTCAATCACTTTCGTACAGCTGCAACGCTCACTGAAACTAAACTTACTGACTCCGACTGATGACCGCAAACATTCAGGTATCGCATGTGGCGTATAAGTCAGTGACACGATGCATACGTTCACGTGCTCAATTTGAAAAATAAAACAATTTTCACTGAATTTTACATAGCATAGACTATCAACATATCTATCTATCCATCTATCTATCTATCTATCTATCTATCTATCTATCTATCTATCTATCTATCTATCTATCTATCTGTCTGTCTATCTATCTATCTATCTATCTATCTATCTATCTATCTATCTATACCATCCTTTCATTCTATCCATATACCTTGCTTGTCTGCCTCTATTTACAAATGATATTTCAATCCATCTGTTTGTCTTTTGCTCACCAACCTAGCACTGTCGTTCCATGGTTGTAGTGCCTTCAATATCGTGAAACTGTTCAATGTCCAAAATTAATGCAAACACATTTAGGGAAATTCCACGTGCTTGAAGTGACCTATAGTCGTTCATTATTCTTTGCTACTTTACCTCTTCTGTGAACATTTGATGGAAATAGAATTCCTCCTGTTTTAGGTGATATTAAATCTTGTTTTATCTCTTGGAAAACGTGAAACCTTATTCTGGTGGACTAATCTGCCTGGTTTTCAAAAGTCGATCTGCAAGATCCTGGAAATGTTCGACTTGATCTCATCAATTTGAGCTTAGTTCAGCTTCATTGAGCGCTATTTTTTTACATCATGGATGCGCAATCGTGCAGACCGTTGCGTTATGCGACTAACACCATGCTAAATTGATTTACCATGAATGCGGAACCACGCTGGAGACTCACTACCATTTCTATTTCGATTTTTATCAGTCCGTCCAGGCCTGAACAACCTGACAGTATGTTAGCCGCGCGCAGTTTCTGACAGTGCGGTACTTTGCCTGAATACAGGCTTGTGATTTCTTACTTACTCTGGTTGTTTGACGTATAACAAATCCGGCTTGACGATCACCCAAACCAGTCATAGTTCGTCATAATGTCTTCTAAACCTTCTCTGGCGATATGTTGTCTTCTTTAGACTACACATTTGACTAACTCGTTACAAAAGGTCATATCGAACGTTCTCTGAATGCACACCATTCATCGTTTTTCTGACATTTGCTGGGCACCTTTTCCAGTGAAATGATCTCAGCCTAATGGGACCGAGTTTCTCCATCATCTTACATCCTAGTTTATTCAATCAGATCATGATTGCTCTTGGTATTTGGTTGTTTCTCGTGTAGAGAATGGTTCTTCAAGCTGTCGACGGAACTGCTACATCCGAAGTATTGCTTGTTCAAGTACGCAAGCGCCACCAACTACTCTCTTGAGATCAATCCAGATTCGTCGGTGAATCCAGAACATTTGGAATATTTTCGGTGAGTTCTGCCCCCTTTTTTCTGTTCCTACACTTTTTTAAAGTATCCACAAACATCGATCTTCTTCCTATTGTTCTTTGATGGCGATTCGCTTTTCAACTATCCAGATTTCCCGAATTTGCATATCAACTGGGAAGGCTTAAATTGATTAGGGACGTGTACAGCATGATGTCTAGCCTGTATTCCTGATTCCACCCTCTTTTACACAATTGGTTTCATAGGTATAAAGTCTTCAACGCGATAGTGGATCTCGTAAATCATGTTAGATGGTACACATGTAGCTCGTTAGCCCGGGAGGGCATTTCATCTAAGTGAAGGAAAACCCTGATTTTAAACCTCCGCTGCCTTGCGGGATACCCGATCGCGGGAAAGGCTTCGGAGAAAAACCTGAGGAAAAACCTGGAACAGAGTCTGGTAGACGGTTAGTTGGTGCACACCACCCCTTACTGACTACTCCCTGCTGCCTTGCAGGTCGCACTTGGGTGTGCAAAGGCTAGAGATGCTGACTCGAACATACGCCGAGTGGTGCTGGGGACACCGCTTTGTACCGAAATTCCCTAGAATCTTCATTGAAGCCGACTCATCATCCAGGAGGAGATAGTCGCACACAAGTACAAGTACATACAAGCGGATTGTTTCGTCTCATTAGGTGCTCAACAACTAGTCTTTATAGGAAAGCTAATTTACGTGAGGTCGTCAGTGGGATTTGCCGTTTTTTTATTCCATAGCCTCGACAAAGTACTTTTTATGTGAAGGTGCCCTGTGTGCTCCCGGTTAATGCTGACAATTCTTGAGATGTTGATTAATGCTGTATGTCAAAGTTACCTAGGCCTGACGTCTAACTTGTTTGTGTGTGTGATTTCCTTCTTGAATCTTCTTCACTGCGCTATTTTAGTCGTCTATGATTGCAGCCACTTAATCTGTTCACGTGTAACAAGGAATCACATCCTACCATAGAATTGAGATTTCGTAGTTAATGATAGAATTAGCCGCCAAACGGTACTTTGTTCGTATCATTACAACGTTGGCATTACAATCACAAACCTAGAATCAATCAAAGTTCCCCACGACCTCGCAGACTGCTGCCTAGTCGGCGAGTCCGAGGTCGAATTTGATTAGTCAACAATCATCGATTTATGTGCTCATTTTTATTCATGGTGTTTATCGTCCTTCAATGGTTTCTGTTCACGCGTGCTTGCAATATTCCTTCAGCTTTGTGGGTCGCTTTATTGCTTTGGCTCTGTTCCACTACAAGTTTATCGATTGCGGATTCACACTTCCGTTCTACAAGCAAATGTTGAACAAACGCCTGACCTTGGACGACCTTGAATCCGTGGACCCAAGTTTCTATGAGTCTCTGAAGTATATACAGTAAGTTGGCCAGGTCACAATTCGTTTTACCGGTTACTTTCTACACACATACACATAACCAATCACAACGTTCTCGACGCTTTTCGTGGACGTTACTCCCGTTTTAAGCGTTGTGTGGAAACACAGAAATCGAAGTGATGTCCTTGGCTTCACTCGGTGTTCCTTCTAGTGCATGCACAGTCAATTGCTACTCGCAGCGAGGTGTTGTCCAATGCGCATCATGCAATGAGCATCAAATTTTCTTCAGCATGTAACAAATTCATTCTCATGATTGTTCTACCCTCACGGGAAGATTACATCCATGTCTCCGACGCTAACAAGCGCGTTGTACCCTCCCCTGGGGATAAAGCGGTTCAATCGGTTTGAAAAAGCCACGTTGAAGTCATGATGTAGATATGGGTATCAAAAGAGTTGAGTTGAGTCTCGTGTCCGAATCTCTATTACGTTGTGTTCGGAGGTCTTGATGTAAGGTTAGCCGTATCATCTCTTCTCGTTTCACACCCGCTGTCCATCGCGTCTAACTTCATCCTTTCTTACGTTAATCACACTCAAACACGAATCCCACAATACACATAATCACAACTGGTCAAATCGTCTATTGCGTCAGGTCGAGGTGATTGAAAGCACAATCCTATTCCAGGCAAAGTTTCGTGCAGTCACGGACCACACGTGGGCTAAGATACTGTCAGGTTGCCCAGGCCTAGACAGATATCAGAGAGAAAATAGAATAGTAATAGAATAGAAGAATCAAACATGTATATCTTTTATAGGCAAATCTTGTCACCACAACCATGCCCTTAATCTGTCGGATCTGATTTGTCAGTGGATTTCGTCCCAGCCGGTTTTTATTCGTGCCCACATCGTGTTGGGTTATTTCATCCAACCTTGATGAATTGCATATCGTTCAATATCTATCTGCACCTTTTTCTGCAAACATCGTGATTCTTGTACCATTCCTCGGAATCCCCAATTTTCGATGGCATGCGATCGTTGCCGTCGGTGTTTTCCACGCTTTCCGCCTTTGATTGCATGAGAAGGCGGTGGCTTACATGTCCTCCGAGAGTCCGCGATTGAAACTCGTCGTTATTGCATTTCGCGGCACTACATTGTCACATCTTCTCACACAATTTGTACCCATGATTACTGGCTAGCATGCTATGCTGTTTTTTGGCGTACGAAGTGTATCCAACGATGTTTATCTGCAAATTTTCAGATAATAAACACTTAATGTTCCATCTGTCAGAGCGAATGTTTGAGCCTTCGGCGTGCTGAGAATTTTCAAGTGTTATCTTATCCCGAAATAGATCTACCAAACTAAAATGCTCATTTGCAAGCACTTCCATGACACACACACCACGACCGGTTTCGTGCTGTTTTGACTCATCAGGTAGGTACGGTGCAATCAGGATCCGCATGCGCTTGAAACAGTGGAAGAATGGTAAACAACTTGCGCTTATATGCCACTGTTGGATAAGGTTGGTACGATCAACCTGTTCAATCACATGTGTCCAAACACATGTTTAATGGGGTTAAACCCATAAGCATGAAACAAAAATTCATTTGCATGGTTTTCCGTCACACACACCGGTTTCGTGCTGTTTGTACTCATCAGGTAGAGACGGTAAGATCAGGATCCGCATGCGCTTGAAACTGTGGAGGAATGGTAAACAAGGAGCGCTTGCATGCCACTGTTGGATTAGGCTGGTACGACCAACCTGTTCAATCACATGTGCCCAAACACACTTAGATAGATCTACCAGACTGTTGAGCACGTTTCGGGTGCCGTATTATTTCTTTCAGCCGTAAAGCTTGCCAAATTATGGTAAGCATCGTCTCATATCTCTCATTTTCCTTCTACGGCACGATTCCTGTTGCGCTAACTTCGCGTTTATGTCTAATTTTAACGAGTGCAATTGTGGTTATAAATTTCGACTGATGTTTATGTGATAGTTTTGTGTCAACTAAAATATCGGAACCACAAAGTTTTTATTTGTCACTGCCAAACGCACATTACTTTAGCTAACTAAATATGCCAGATGACGACAAACACTCGGAATCCTTTGGTGGAGTGTAATTGTGGGGATTATGAGCAACACTATACATTGATCCGTTTGTCTTCATTTGTAAAGCACCATCCAAGTTCACGGTTCTGCTAAAATCTGTTTTCTACATTGTTTATTTCCCTGGAGACTGGTTCACTAGTGAATGGAAATTTAATCGAGAATGTATCATCCTGACCACCGCTCTCGATTAAAACCGAGTATACGTGTGTTACCCGGTGGCAATATTGTTCATGAAAAATAAGTGCGACGCTAACCGATAGATAGATAGATCGATCGATAGATAGATAGATGGATGGATAGATAGATAGATAGATAGATAAATAGATAGATAGATAGATAGATAGATAGATAGATAGATAGATGGATAGATGAATAGATGGATAGATAGATAGATGGATGGATAGATAGATAGATAGATAGATAGATAGATAGATAGATGGATGGATGGATGGATGGATGGATGGGTTGATTGATTGATTGATTGATTAATTGATGGATGGATAGATAGATAGATAGATAGATAGATAATAGATAGATAGAGAATAGATAGATAGATAGATAGATAGATGGATAGATAGATGGATGGATGGATAGATAGATCGCTCGATAGACAGATAGATAGATAATAGATAGATAGATAGATAGATAGATAGATTGATTGATTGATTGATTGATAGATAGATAGACAGACAGATAGATAGATAGATAGATACATGGATAGATAGATAGATTGATCGACGTTTATGGACAATGCAATAACTGTTTTTACTTGACACGTTTTTTTAACTGATTTCATTTGTCCCACCCACCGTTCACTTTAGCCATACTTTTATTCCTAATCTTTGCTTATTTCGAAAAGTGTCCTGAAACGTGGTCGCATACTGTGTAACATTTTACCGATTTCTACTTGCAGAGAAAACAACATAGATGAGGCTGATATGGATTTGTATTTCGCGCAGGATTGCGACGTCTTCGGTAGTGTCGAATCGCACGAACTGAAGCCTGGCGGCGCGGACATACCAGTTACCGAGGCGAATAAAGCGGAATACTTAGAGTGAGTCTTACGATTGCCGCCAGGTAAATTTGGGTTATGATAGTCAACTCCATCTTTACCGTTAAGCTCTCACACAGATCAGTCAACCGTACATTGTTGTCCAAACTGTAACAACTGTAAATAGCCCGAAGTGCTTTGAGTTTTATTTATCTGATCCAGAAGCTTTAAAATTAACATGAAAATCGTCACATCGCATTGGATATAACAAAATATCTGTTCACCTTCCGTCTAGTGCAGGAAACACATCACGTGATCGGACAATGGGGAAAATAAACCAGCGAAGAACTCTTCATCATTTTGGGCTTGATCGTTTGCGTATATGCATCCGTTTCGTGAGGTTTTTCAACTTTACAAACAAGCATCTTTCGAAATGGTTTTCCGACGAGCAAATGTTTTAAGTGATCCAGAAATTGTAATACGACGTTTTACATGAAGCTACGGATTATGCCCATCCACTCTGCAATAAGACGCCCGTTTCTTGGTAAAATACGACTGGTGACTCAACAGGTTAGACAACAATCAAGGAAATCTCTCCGGGAATTCCAATGACTGGGATGCTTTCGAATGCATTTACCGCTGTTGATAGTTCATCACGATAGCTTTTTCGTGCCAATTGAGCACTTGGGGCGTTGAATGTAAGAACACGCTGCACCCGCATATCATTGTCCCATTGTTGTTTTGTCTGCCCGGCTCTGCTCAACTTAACACTATCCTAGGCTACCTGCAACCCATGCGGTACTTACTCTGCCTTGAGTGCACGGATGTGCAATTGTGCAACATTTCTGTGCTGTGTGGCTAACATCGTGCTAAATTGATTGGCCACCGGTGGTGAGCTGCATGCTGAAACAAGCTGGAGTCTCACTACAATTTCTATTTTCTTTCTTATGACTGTCTAGGCCTGGGCAACCTGACAGTATCTTAGCCCACGTGCAGTCTCTGACTGTGCGGCACTTTGCCTGGATCAGGCTTGTGCTTTCATACAATCTCGCTCACTCTGCCTTGAGAAGATACTCCATAGAGGTTGATAACGAAATCCCTTTATTTGTTTACGTCCAGGTATAACACTCAAAAACCCACATACAGTTTCCAATGAGAGAGTACGCGTTGCTTTATAACACACAATCTTTCGCCTTTTCATTTAACACGATAATTTTTCGTATACCGGATCCTATCTTGTTATATTGGTGTCTGTGGATATGTGCGCACAGTCTCCTCTTGTTTCCTTCCAACACAACAGCTTGATCGTGCAGTGGCGCCTCTCTCGGGGGATCAAGGCCCAACAAGAATCTATATTCAAGGGTTTTTCCGACGTGTTCCCGCTCAACTGGTTGTCAGAATTCGACGAACGTGAACTAGAGGTGAGTCGGGATAATGTTGGGCGTAGTTGTTGTGCCGCCGCGTATTAGGTTTTATCTGCTTGCTTGTTTGTTCTCTTGGACAGGTTCTTCTGTGTGGAATGCAGGTCATTGATGTTGATGACTGGGAGCAAAACACTGACTACACAGACTGTTCTGCTTCCTCGAAAGAAATCAAATGGTTCTGGAAGGTATGTTTGAAATCGCAAGTTTGATCCAGCCAACGTGCCGCACAGCTAGATACCGCATGTGGGCGCTAAAATACTGTCATGTTTCCCAGGTCTAGACAGCTATGGGGAAGGAAAATAGCAATGTCAATGAGACTTCAGCGTGTTTTCGCTTGCAGCTCACCATCGGTGGCACGTTAAATCAGCGTGGTGTTAACTGCGCAACACACGTCCAATCGTCGTGACGGACCAACAATCCTTGGGTATCATCGTGTTTGCTTGCCCATTGTGAATAATGTTGTATTTTCTATGCGAATGATATCTCATGGTTCATAGGTAGTGTTATAGCGGACGATCAATAAGCGAAGCTGAATTCACAATCCAAGCAGAGATCCCTGCGGTACTCTGAGCCAATCAGAATACGCCACGATGATCTATCACTCAATCAAAATCGTCCATGAGACATTTTAACCAATCCGGTTCCAACACCTTAAATGTTGCCCTATAATACGTATTCTTCCTTAATCTTGATTGTTCCAGAATAAACGTTCATTTTATTACCTCTGTTATCTGGGGAATCAAAACTAGCGAACAAAAGGATGGGACCATGCGACAGGCAATTGTTCAAGTCATAGTTTCATCAATAACTTAGTAGGAACTTAACAGGAGGTGTTGGATAACATGCTTCGATTGACTGATTATTTCGTTGAATTTCAGGACTCGACAAATTTCCGTTCTCTGTTTCTGATCGAATATTTTTAGCCATCCACATGTATTGAAGTCAAAGACTTTTAACTCTTTTCTCGACCTATGGATATTCATATGGCCTTTAATAACTAGTTTTTGTTAAAGTCAGCTTTTAATTAATAAGTAGTATATGACGTTCGAAAAGCAGGACAGAAGCACACGACCGGTTTCGCGGTTATTGCCGCTCATCAGGTGTGCGTATCCGTGACCTGACATTCGAACGCCGTTCTGACTTTGTGCTAAACCCATTTATTTGCGATTTCGAGGATAAATCCTCATTTGCAAATTGAAATTTAGCTTTTGATATGGGGACTAATCTAAGTCCCACAGTTGGTGAAATGTAGCACCGATAACTGTTTGGAATATTTTTGCAACATTCCAATAACAGCAGGATGGCAACTTTTGTTTAAAGTCAGATTTTTATTAATAAGTAGTATATGACGTTCGAAAAGCAGGACAGAAGCACACGACCGGTTTCGCGGTTATTGCCGCTCATCAGGTGTGCGTATCCGTGACCTGACATTCGAACGCCTTTCTGACTTTGTGCTAAACCCATTTATTTGCGATTTCGAGGATAAATCCTCATTTGCAAATTGAAATTTAGCTTTTATATGGGGACTAATCTAAGTCCCACAGTTGGTGCAATGTAGCACCGATAACTGTTTGGAATATTTTTGCAACATTCCAATAACAGCAGGATGGTAGTTTTTGTTTAAAGTCAGATTTTATTAATAAGTAGTATATGACGTTCGAAAAGCAGGACAGAAGCACACGACCGGTTTCGCGGTTATTGGGCTCATCAGGTTTTGGCGATCCGTGACCTGACAGTTCGAAAACGCGTTCTGACTTTGTTGCTAAACCATATTTGCGATTTCGAGGGATAAAAATCCTCATTTGCAAATGAAAAATTTAGCTTTTTTTTGATTTCTGGGGACAATCTAAGTACCACAGTTGTGCAATGTAGCACCGATAACGTTTGGAATATTTTTGAAACATTCCAAGAACAGCAGGAGAATGGAAACTTTTGTTTTTAAAGTCAGGATTTTTATTAATAAGTAGTATATGACGTTCGAACGCAGGACAGAAGCACACGACCGGTTCGCGGTATTGCCGGCTCATCAGGTGTGCGTTTTCCGTGAGACCTGAATTCGAACGCCGTTCTGACTTTTGTGCTAAACCCATTTATTTGCGATTTCAAAGATAAATCCTCATTTGCAAATTGAAATTTAGCTTTTATATGGGGACTAATCTAAGTCTCACAGTTTGTGCAATGTAGCACCGATAACTGTTTGGAATATTTTTGCAACATTCCAATAACAGCAGGATGGTAGTTTTTGTTTAAAGTCAGATTTTTTTAATAAGTAGTATATGACGTTTGAAAAGCAGGACAGAAGCACACGACCGGTTCCGCGGTTATTGCCGCTCATCAGGTGTGCGTATCCGTGACCTGACATTCGAACGCCTTTCTGACTTTGTGCTAAACCAATTTATTCGCGATTTCGAGGATAAATCCTTATTTGCAAATTGAAATTTAGCTTTTATATGGGGACTAATCTAAGTCCCACAGTTGGTGTAATGTAGCACCGAAAACTGTTTGGAATATTTTTGCAACATTCCAATAACAGCAGGATGGTAGTTTTTGTTTAAAGTCAGATTTTTATTAATAAGTAGTATATGACGTTCGAAAAGCAGGACAGAAGCACACGACCGGTTTCGCGGTTATTGCTGCTCATCAGGTGTGCGTATCCGTGACCTGACATTCGAACGCCTTTCTGACTTTGTGCTAAACCCATTTATTTGCGATTTCGAGGATAAATCCTCATTTGCAAATTGAGATTCAGCTTTCGATATGGGGACTAATCTGAGACCCACAGTTGAAGCAATGTAGCACCGATAATTGTTCGGAATATTATTGCAACATTCCAATAACAGCAAGACGGTATTTTTTTAAAGTCAGATTTTCATCAATAAGTAGTATATGACGTTCGAAAAGCAGGACAGCAGCACACGACCGGTTTCGCGGTTATTGCCTCTCATCAGGTGTGCGTATCCGTGACCTGACATTTGAACTTCATTGTTACTTTGTGCTAAACACATTTATCTGCGATTTCGAGGATAAATCCTCATTTGCAAATTGATATTCAGCTTTTGATATGGGGACTTATCTAAGTCCCACAGTTGGTGCAATGTAGCAGCGATAACTGTTCGGAATATTTTTGCAACATTCCAATAACAGCAAGATGATATTTTTTGGTTGAAGTTAGATTTTCATTAATAAGTAGTATATGATGTTCGAAAAGCAGGACAGAAGCACACGACCGGTTTCGCGGTTATTGCCGCTCATCAGGTGCGCGTATCTGTGACCTGACATTCGAACGCCTTTCTGACTCTGTGCTAAACCCATTTATTCGCGATTCCGAGGATGATTTCTTATTTGCAAATTGAAATTTAGCTTTTGATATGGGGAATAATCGAAGTCCCACATTTAGTGCAATGTAGCATCGATAACTGTTTGGAATATTTTTGCAACATTCGAATAACAGCAAGATGTTATTTTTTCTTAAAGTCAGATTTTCATCAATAAGTAGTATATGACGTTCGAAAAGCAGGACATAAGCACACGACCGGTTTCGCGGTTATTGCCGCTTATCATGTGTGCGTATCCGTGACCTGACATTTGAACGTCTTTCTTACTTTTGCTAGACACATTTATTTGCGATTTTGAGGATAAATCCTCATTCGCAAATTGAAATTTAGCTTTTGATATGGGGACTTATCTAAGTCCCACAGTTGGTGCAATGTAGCAGCTATAACTGTTCGGAATATTTTTGCAACATTCCAATAACAGCAAGATGGTAGTTTTTGTTTGAAGTCAGATTTTTTTTAATAATAGTATATGATGTTCGAAAATAAGGACAGAAGCCCACGACCGTTTTCGCGGTTATTGCCGCTCATCAGGTCTGCGTATCCGTGACCTGACATTTGTACGTCTTTCTTACTTTGTGCTAAACACATTCATTTGCGATTTCGAGGATAAATCCTCATTCGCAAATTGAAATTTAGCTTTTGATATGGGGAATAATCGAAGTCCCACATTTAGTGCAATGTAGCATCGATAACTGTTTGGAATATTTTTGCAACATTCCAATAAGAGCAAGATGGTAGTTTTTTTTACGTCAGATTTCCATTAATAAGTAGTATATGACGTTCGAAAAGTAGGACAGCAGCACACGACCGGTTTCGCGGTTATTGCCGCTCATCAGGTGACCGTATCCATGACCTGACATTCGAACGCGTTTCTGACTTTGAGCTAAACCCATTCATTTGCGATTTCGAGGATAAATCCTCATTTGCAAATCAAAATTTAGCTTTGGATATGGTGACTAATCTAGGTCCCACAGTTGGTGCTATGTAGCACCGATAAATGTTTGGAATATTTTTGCAACATTCCAATAACAGCAAGATGATATTTTTTGGTTGAAGTTAGATTTTCATTAATACGAGTCATGATTTTCGAAAACAGGACAGAAACACACGACGGTTTCGCGGTTATGCCGCTCATCAGGTGCGCGTATCTTTGACTACATTGAACGCCATTCTGACCTCTGTTTGCTAAACCCTTTATTCGCGATTCCGCGGATTGATTTCTTATTTGCAAATTGAAATCTTCAGCTTGATATGGGGAATAATCGAGTCCCACATTAGTGCAATGTAGAATCGCTAACTGTTGCAATATTTGCAAACATTCCAATTAAGAGCAAGCTGGTAGTTTTTTTTTACGTTCAGATTTTCATTACTAATTAGTATATGACGTTCGAAAAGCAGGACAGGAAGCACACGACCGGTTTCGTCGGTTATTGCCGCTCATCAGGTGTGGTATCGTGGACCTGACATTCGAACGCCTTTTGGACTTTGTGTAAAACACACTCTTTGCGATTTCAGGATAAGTCCTCATTCGCAAATTGAAATTTAGCTTTTGATATGGGAAATAATCGAAGTCCCACATTTAGTGCAATGTAGCATCGATAACTGTTTGGAATATTTTTGCAAAATTCCAATAAGAGCAAGATGGTAGTTTTTTTTAAGTCAGATTTTCATTAATAAGTAGTATATGATGTTCGAAAATAAGGACAGAAGCACACGACCGGTTTCGCGGTTATTGCTGCTCATCAGGTGTGCGTATCCGTGACCTGACATCCAATCGCCTTTCTGACTTTGTGCTGAACCCATTTATTTGCGATTTCTAGGATAAATCCTCTTTTGCAAATTGAGATTCAGCTTTCGATATGGGGACTAATCTGAGACCCACAGTTGAAGCAATGTAGCACCGATAATTGTTTGGAATATTTTTTCAACATTCCAATAACAGCAAGACGGTATTTTTTTAAAGTCAGATTTTCATCAGTAAGTAGTATATGACGTTCGAAAAGCAGGACAGCAGCACACGACCGGTTTCGCGATTATTGCCGCTCATCAGGTGTGCGTATCCGTGACCTGACATCCGATCGCCTTTCTGACTTTGTGCTGAACTAATTACTTGCGATTTCGAGGATAAATCCTCATTTGCAAATTGAGATTCAGCTTTTAATATAGGGACTAATCTGAGTCCCACAGTTGGTGCAATGCAGCACCGATAAGTGTTTGGAATATTTTTACAACATTCGAATAACAGCAAAATGTTATTTTTTCTTAAAGTCAGATTTTCATCAATAAGTAGTATATGACGTTCGAAAAGCAGGACAGAAGCACACGACCGGTTTCGCGGTTATTGCCGCTCATCATGTGTGCGTATCCGTGACCTGACATTTGAACGTCTTTCTTACTTTGTGCTGACCACATTTATTTGCGATTTCGAGGATAAATCCTCATTTGCAAATTGAAATTTAGCTTTAGAAATAGGGACTAATCTGAGTCCCACAGTTGGTGCAATGCAGCACCTATAAGTGTTTGGAATATTTTTGCAACATTCCAATAACAGCAAGATGGTAGTTTTTTTGTAAAGTCAGATTTTCATCAATAAGTAGTATATGACTTTCGAAAAGTAAGACAGAAGCACACGACCGGTTTCGCGGATATTGCCGCTCATCATGTGTGCGTATCCGTGACCTGACATTTGAACGTCTTTCTTACTTTGTGCTAGACACATTTATTTGCGATTTTTTAGGATAAATCCTCATTCGCAAATTGAAATTTAGCTTTGGATATGGGTACTAATGTAAGTCCCACAGCTGGCGCAATGTAGCAGCTATAACTGTTCGGAATATTATTGCAACATTCTAATAACAGCAAGATGGTAGTTTTTGTTTAAAGTCAGATGTTTATTAATAAGTAGTATATCACGTTCGAAAAGCAGGACAGAAGCACACGACCGGTTTCGCGGTTATTGCCGCTTATCATGTGTGCGTATCCGTGACCTGACATTTGAAATTCTTCCTTACTTGGTGCTAAACACATTTATTTTCGATTTCGAGGAAAAATCCTCATTCGCAAATTGAAATTTAGCTTTTGATATGGTGAATAATCTGAGTCCCACAGTTGGTGCAATGTAGCACCGATAACTCTTCGGAATATTTTAGCAACATTTCAATAACAGCAAGATGGTAGTTTTAGTTTTAAGTCAGATTTTGATTAATAAGTAGTATATGACGTTCGAAAAGCAGGACAGAAGCACACGACCGGTTTCGCGGTTTTTGCCGCTCATCAGGTGTGCGTATCCGTGACCTGACATTTGATCGCCTTTCTGACTTTGTGCTAAACCCATTTATTCGCGATTCCGAGGATAAATCCTCATTCGCAAATTGAAATTTAGCTTTTGATATGGGGACTTATCTAAGTCCCACAGTTGGTGCAATGTAGCAGCGATAACTGTTCGGAATATTTTTGCAACATTCCAATAACAGCAAGATGGTAGTTCTTGTTTAGAGTCAGATTTTTATTAATAAGTATTATATGACTTTCGAAAATTAGGACAGAAGCACACGACCGGTTTCACGGTTATTGCCGATCATCAGGTGTGCGTATCCTTGACCTGACATTTGATCGCCTTTCTGAATTTGTGCTAAACCCATTTATTCGCGATTCCGAGGATAAATCCTCATTCGCAAATTGAAATTTAGCTTTCGATATGGGGAATAATCGAAGGCCCACATTTAGTGCAATGTAGCATCGATAACTGTTTGGAATATTATTGCAACATTCAAATAAAAGCAAGATGGTAGTTTTTGTTTAAAGTCAGATGTTTATTAATAAGTATTATATGACTTTCGGAAAGTTGGAAAGAAGCACACTACCGGTATCGCGGTTATTGCCGCTCATCAGGTGTGCGTATCCGTGACCTGACATTCGAACGCCTTTCTGACTTTGAGCTGAACCCATTTATTTGCGATTTCGAGGATAAATCCTCATTTGCAAATTGAAATTCAGCTTTTGATATGGGGTCTAATCTAAGTCCCACATTTATTGCAATGTAGCATCGATACCTGTTTGGAATATTTTGGCAAACATTCCAATAACAGCAAGATGGTAGTTTTTGTTTAGAGTCAGATTTTTATTAATAATTAGTATATGACGTTCGAAAAGCATGATCGAAACGCACGACCGGTTTCGCGTTTTTTGACGCTCATCAAGTGTGCGCATCAGTGACCTGACATTCGGACGCCTTTCTGACTTTGTGCTAGACCCATTTATTTGGAATTTCGAGGATAAATCCTCATTCGCAAATTGAAATTTAGCTTTTGATATGGGGACTAATCTGAGTCCCACATTTAGTGCAATGTAGCATCGATAACTGTTTGGAATATTTTTGCAACATTCCAATAACTGCAAGATGGTAGTTTTTGTTTAAAGTCAGATTTTGATTAACAAGTAGTATATGACTTTCGAAAAGAAGGACAGAAGCGCACGACCGGTTTCACGGTTATTGCCGCCCATCAGGTGTGCGTATCCGTGACCTGACATTCGAACGCCTTTCTGACTTTGAGCTGAACCCATTTATTTGCGATTTCGAGGTTAAATCCTCATCTGCAAATTGAAATTTAGCTTCAGATATAGGGACTAATCTGAGTCCCACAGTTGGTGCAATGTAGCACAGATAATTGTTTAAAATATTTTTGCAACATTTCAATAACAGCAGGATGTTAGTTTTCGTTTAGAGTCAGATTTTTATTAATAAGTATTATATGACGTTCGAAAATTTGGACAGAAGCACACGACCGGTTTCGCGGTTATTGCCGCTCATCAGGTGTGCGTATCCGTGATCTGACATTTGAACGTCTTTCTGACTTTGTGCTAAACACATTTATTTGCGATTTCGTGGATAAATCCTCATTCGCAAATTGAAATTAACTTTCGATATGGGGACTAATCTAAGTCCCACAGTTGGTGCAATGTAACACCGATAACTGTATGGAATATTTTTGCAACATTCCAATAACAGCAAGATGGTAGCTTTTGTTTGAAGCTAGATTTTCATTAATAATTAGAATATGATGTTTGAAAAGCAGGACAGAAGCACACGACCGGTTTCGCGGTTATTGCCGCTCATCAAGTGTGCGCATCAGTGACCTGACATTCGGACGCCTTTCTGACTTTGTGCTAGACCCATTTATTTGCGATTTCGAGGATAAATCCTCATTTGCAAATTGAAATTCAGCTTTTGATATGGGGTCTAATCTAAGTCCCACATTTATTGCAATGTAGCATCGATACCTGTTTGGAATATTTTGGCAACATTCCAATAACAGCAAGATGGTAGTTTTTGTTTAGAGTCAGATTTTTATAAATAATTAGTATATGACTTTCGAAAAGCATGATCGAAACGCACGACCGGTTTCGCGTTTTTTGACGCTCATATGCTGTGCGCATCCGTGACCTGACATTCGGACGCCTTTCTGACTTTGTGCTAGACCCATTTATTTGGAATTTCGAGGATAAATCCTCATTCGCAAATTGAAATTTAGCTTTTGATATGGGGACTAATCTGAGTCCCACAGTTGGTGCAATGCAGAACCTATAAGTGTTTGGAATATTTTTGCAACATTCCAATAACAGCAAGATGGTAGGTTTTTTGTAAAGTCAGATTTACATCAATAAGTAGTATATGACGTTCGAAAAGCAGGACAGAAGCACACGACCGGTTTCGCGGTTATTGCCGCTTATCAGATGTGTGTATCCGTGACCTGACATCGAAACGCCTTTCTGACTATGTCTTAAACCATTTATTTGCAATTTCGAGGATAGATCCCCATTTTCGAATTGGAATTGAGCTTTTGATATGGGGACTAATCTAAGTCCCACAGTTGGTGCAATGTAGCGCCGATAACTGTTTGGAATATTCTTGCAACATTCCATTACCAGCAAGATGGTAGTTTTTTTAATTCAGGTTTAAATGGTAAGTAGTATATCACTTTCGAAAAGCAGGACAGAAGCACACGACCGGTTTCGCGGTTATTGCCGCTCATCATGTGTGCGTATCCGTGACCTGACATTTGAACGTCTTTCTTACTTTGTGCTGACCACATTTATTTGCGATTTCGAGGATAAATCCTCATTTGCAAATTGAAATTTAGCTTTAGAAATAGGGACTAATCTGAGTCCCACAGTTGGTGCAATGCAGCACCTATAAGTGTTTGGAATATTTTTGCAACATTCCAATAACAGCAAGATGGTAGTTTTTTTGTAAAGTCAGATTTTCATCAATAAGTAGTATATGACTTTCGAAAAGTAAGACAGAAGCACACGACCGGTTTCGCGGATATTGCCGCTCATCATGTGTGCGTATCCGTGACCTGACATTTGAACGTCTTTCTTACTTTGTGCTAGACACATTTATTTGCGATTTTTTAGGATAAATCCTCATTCGCAAATTGAAATTTAGCTTTGGATATGGGTACTAATGTAAGTCCCACAGCTGGCGCAATGTAGCAGCTATAACTGTTCGGAATATTATTGCAACATTCTAATAACAGCAAGATGGTAGTTTTTGTTTAAAGTCAGATGTTTATTAATAAGTAGTATATCACGTTCGAAAAGCAGGACAGAAGCACACGACCGGTTTCGCGGTTATTGCCGCTTATCATGTGTGCGTATCCGTGACCTGACATTTGAAATTCTTCCTTACTTGGTGCTAAACACATTTATTTTCGATTTCGAGGAAAAATCCTCATTCGCAAATTGAAATTTAGCTTTTGATATGGTGAATAATCTGAGTCCCACAGTTGGTGCAATGTAGCACCGATAACTCTTCGGAATATTTTAGCAACATTCCAATAACAGCAAGATGGTAGTTTTAGTTTAAAGCCAGATTTTGATTAATAAGTAGTATATGACGTTCAAAATGCAGGACAGAAGCACACGACCGGTTTCGCGGTTATTGCCGCTCATCAGGTGTGCGTATCCGTGACCAGACATTTGATCGCCTTTCTGACTTTGTGCTAAACCCATTTATTCGCGATTCCGAGGATAAATCCTCATTCGCAAATTGAAAT
>JACCGJ010001398.1:63965-80871 GCA_013407085.1 Atriophallophorus winterbourni | reverse complement strand
AATAAGAAATAATTTTTATAAAACAACAACAATAATCTTCCTTCAATTTTGGAATTTCAAAGTTAAATTTGAAATTTTCTTTTTATGAAACTTTCAATAGTATTGAGTATCTCCGAATTATTTCGAGATTATTACAGGAAAATTTGTTCAATTTTCAACGAATTTGAATGGTGATGAATCGAAAATGGTCAAAATTACATCCTGCCGAATCGACTAAAATAAAGCTATTTAGAGAAACTGAGCTCCGCTGCTCACTCTAGGGATTCTTGTCTTGTATTTAAGAAAAAAACACAAAAGCTGTTTAAATTAGAAAATGCTCAAATTGGATGCACATTCGCTATGAGGTAATGAATCCAGAGTTATATCACTGACTCCGAAACATATTATGCGATATGATTCACACGATATGTAAGCTTTGCCTCTCCTCGTCTTTTGTAAAACACAGTTGTAGTCAGCATCCAGTTGTAACTGCATCAATCAAAACATTTGGAGCGCTTGACTCATATTTGTCGGAAGACAAAAACCACCAATATTCTGTGGAGCTAGCTTGTGTGACTTTCACATCTCTACACATATTTGCGGACGTTGCATCCTCTCTCACACACCGTCTACAAAATGGTTACAGAACGGGTGACGCGACGAACGTGCTTAAGCTCATCGCGGTCCAGAAGTTACCATTTCGGGCTACGGTAGTTCTTAGTAATCCAAGCAATAAGTTTAACACTGATGATAGTAGGAAATCTTCAAAACCTTCACAATGCGCCGGAAAAACAACGGATTCGGTGAAGACTAGAAATAACCAGGAAAATGATTTCCCGAAATCTGCTTTTGATTTCTACAAGAAGTAATTAAGTAATATAGCATTTCGTTTAGTTCACTGGCCAGCGCCAGTTGACTGCCGTAGACCCTTGAAAACCGTTTTAGACAGCTGAACGTGTGAACTCATTGCTAAAAATGGATAATGATTGAAAGGTAGCATACGTCGACTAATTTGTGATCATTTGCCAGAGGATCGTGTGAAGATGCAAAAAGCTACTCAAGTGATTGGACTCATGGTATTTAAAATTGTTCTACTTCAACGCGGAAAAATTTAGAAAAAAATGGGTGCAATTTAAAGGAGAATCATCGTGACCCTTTGGGGATCGTTGCGGTGACTGAATCCTGGCTTTTATCGGAGCAGGATGCCACCTTCCAGACCCTACCTGGATACAATATCATTCGCTCTGATCGAGTGGTCACTAGACTCAGTGGTTGGATTGCGCTATACTGTCAGCAGCATATCTCTGAACCAATGCGATTTTGTTTCCAGTGAACCGCCGGTCTTGGGAAGAGCTTATGGTGCCGTTTAAGTACTACAGCTTCCTTTGCCACAAAAGGTATCTATTATTAGCCTTATACACCGGTAGATAGACTGATATCATAGATCTATCGGTGCGGTAGATCAACAAAGTGATTGATTGTGTGGATTTTGCCGCTCTTAGCATTGATTTACCTGCGCTGGAGAATAGGTCTGAGTCATTTGAACGGGATGTACTGAACTCAGTAGTAGACGTGTACATCGTGTAGTATTTTTCCCATCCGACCAGATTAGGTTCTAATTAGTGTAAGTTTAATTTGGATTTGGTATTCGTCCCAATGCCGGCTTTGTACTTAAGCATCAATTGTCTGGGTACCAGAACCCATTCCGAGAAGGAATTTCCAAAATACCGCAGATAGACCATGTGATGCTAATTTTGAGGATTTTTTGATGGTGAGCCAGAGAAATATTTGGACCCTTTCAGTGGCGGCTGTTCCGTTATCGACACGTCGACTAAAGGCAAAAGGCCCCATTGGTTTGGAAAAGAAGCTTCGGAAACTTTTGCGTCAGCGTCAAAGGCTGTGATCACTCTTTTTACGTCCGAAAACGCAACCGACTGTGAAAATTATCGGCGAACATGCAACATCTGTCTAGTGATATATCGCAGTAAAGGTAGTATGATGAACGAGCAACGGTTGATTGTTGTGTCTACTTGTGCACCGAAGCGCATATTTGCATAAATTTTTTGCTCCACAAATACATCGTCATACATTCGTAGTCTAGTGGATAATGGCAATAGGCATGGATGCAAATAGCTTGAAAACTGAAGCACTAGATAATCAATACGCCTCCGTGTACTATTTTAAGTCACTGATCTCTCCTTCTGTTGCTCAGAAGAGCGAGCTACTGTCCGATTTTGATGTAGATCCGCGGATGGTTAGACTTCTGTTAGAACAGAAAGACATCAGCGTCAGGTTTGGACAGTATTCATCCGTTGATTTTATGTGATCTTCCACATATTTTCTGTGATTCGCTTGCATTTTTAAACGTTTAAACAGTTGGTCTCTCACCACATGGATGGGAACATTGTATCAAAGAATTACATTCAATTGTTTGGACCCTAGCCGTCCCGCTAATAATAGGAGGATTATTATGACTTCTGTGATCGGGAAAGACTTATATAATTTGATCAAGGGAAAATGAGTGCTTTTAAGATATGTGTTTTGGTTTCCACATCAACATGGAACAAAAGTCACTTCAGTACATGTAACTTGCTCCTGGGACAAGACTGATTATGGTCAACCATTTGATGATGTTCTTTTCGGCGATGTCAAACCAACAACTCTTTGTCAAGACGGAAGGATCAAATATCGAAGGTTGTTTTGTAAAATGGATAGAAGTATACATTTCCAGGCGACCAAACCATATTGAGGTAAAAGAACATTTTGTATTCATGGGTGATTGCGAGCTTTAGTGAACCAAATGGATCTGTTATCGCTCCGTTGTTATTAAAGATCTTTGTACGCAACATTCCGGACGCTGTTGTCATCGATTTTCCGTTATTCACTGATGATCTGTAATTGTAGAAATCTGCTAATTGCGTGATAACCACGCAAAACTGCTATGAGCAGTTGATGGTTTAGTGAGATGCAAGAACCGAAGGTCATTGCCTAAAGAGCCAAATAAAAGCAGATATCTATTTCATTACGGGATTTAGTCGTTTGTAGCGATGATTGAATAATGATATTCTCATCAACTTATTCAATTTGATATTGACATTTTTCCAGCATTCTCTAGCAAAATTTATTTAGAAGACATTTGTGCACAACAAAGTTTCCGTATGAGAAACCGAAATTTTCATGCAACCCATTTTGTATCAAAATCCTTGCGAAACATTACTGGTACACTTTGCACTAAGTTTTCAATAAATTCACGTTTGCGTCTGATTTCTAAATGAACTCAACGACACAATTAGCAATTTCATCGACGGAAGGTTAAATGGTAGTCTTATCGTCAGTCGGAATTCGCGTTTGTTAATACTTTCCACTCTGAGTTATCTAAGTTTGGGTTACCTTATTCCCTTTCTCAAATTTTGTTTATTAGGTCCAAGTTAAATGCAATGTTGAAAATTGCACCCAGTGGTTGGTTTAATAATGATCCTTCATGTAATAGCTTCACCTGTTTTGTGAGAGGTCTCTACGGATTAGCTCTAATAGATCAACGTATGTATTATTCGTAAAAAATTTCTAATTAATCCCAAATAATAAGTAGATTCCACATTGTCAAAAAAGAAGCTCCTTGTTTTTATCAGTATCTTCATTATTAGATAGATGTCTTTTTTGCAAAATTTTGATCAGCTATTTTTAGTTTCAAAATTCATTCCGGTAAAACGTTTTTATCAACGGATTGAGTATTCTTTATTTCTTCGAGTTTTATTTCTTGAAAATCACTGTAAATAATAAAATTAATATTTCACATTCACATTTGTTAATTAATTTATGAAAACAATTATTTCTCGCATCAACACATGCCAAGTTATAATAGATAGAGTACCACTGAGTTTTTAAAGCACTAATCGCTATGACAGGTTTGATAAATTTAATTTTTTTCTCTCAACAGGATAGAAGGAGAAATTTTGATATTTACGGTGCCTATCGACAGTTTCTTGACTGTGTTGCTTTTCAAATCTGCGATTATTGTTTCCATTTCATATTTGACGCTGTTTCTTTCACAAATTCAATTAAAATTGACCTGTTAAAATTAGTTGAACTGGTCTGGGAGAATTAAAAGGGGATAAAAATAAACATATGTATTTTAATACATATATTATTACTACAGTAATACCATAATACCATCGTAATAACTTCAATATGAGTAATAGGGTGAATCAATTATTTTCTCGTCAGCATCGAATATTTAACCTAGAGGCTTATATCCAGTTTGTTTGCAAAGATTATGTCCAAATACAGATGAGCCGAAACATTAACGAGACATTTCTAGACTTGACCGAATTTAAATATTATATTTTGATTTGAGCATTTTGTTGACATTCAGTCTTATTTAATTTTATTGTGTTCAACTGCTCCGCTTGCGTGTGAGCACATCGGAAAAATTCGTTGTAGCAAGTAAAGATTTTTGCCCTGATATTTCAATATAAGATGAAATTGACCTCGTGAACGACGGCTTTATTCTACATAAGCTCTAAACATTTAATCATACACGAAATATTGTAAAGTTTTTAAAGAGCTTACACTCACCGAAAATATATAACAGCAATCCTTCAATTAAGTGAGTGTCAAGACTAATCTTTCTTTGCTTTCTTGGTTTACCGAAGAGTTAGCACGTATGGGATTAAATTGACAACCGATTTTTGACGCAATATATTCCAAATACTTTTGACACGATGCTAGTCAGGCTGACAGATCTATAGTTACCAAGAATTGACCTGCAACCTCCTTGTGTATTGGAACAACTATGGCCTCTTTCCAATCACTGGTAACCACTCCAGGTGTAAGCATGAATTGAAGATGTTGCACAACGTTTTGATTAGCACTGAGGCGAGATTATTTAACATAATTGAGTGTGATACCAGCATATACCACAGCATTGTTGAAGCGAACATGGTTAAGTGTGTTATATACCTTAGCCTCATTGAAGGACAACATATCAAGTGCAGGGACATAAGGCGGTAGGCTAAGCAGCCCATAAGGTGCATTTGAAAAACTTTCACACACTTGGACGCTGCTAAAATACATGAGAAGGCAGTCGTCTTAGGCAGGTAAGTATCAGCTACTTTTCCGTCCTTCACTTTCAAATATAAGATACTTTTTATGGTTTTGCCTTTTGATTGTGTGTTGCTATAATATCGGATTAGTTTGAGCATACCTTGCCAAAAATATCACAAAAATCTGTGTGAGCAAACGCAAGCGTCCCAGGTTGTTTTTAGCGGGCCCAGGAATCAAAACTGAGGGATAGCATATATTGCAGCCAAAGGCGATTTCATTCACGGGTAGACATGCAAACTTCAGAAGTCCACCAAGGCGGCTTTCTAGGCCTTCTTGTGCGCTGCAACGGAGCGTGCTTGTCTTGTCATTCTTTTAGATACCAGCAAATTCTATCCCAGTTTCCACTTACATTGAACTCGCTAGATAACTGAAAAGTAGATTGTGAAGTCTGTGTGAGTAAACCCCAATCAAAAAAGCCTAAATTTGCCCATAGCACGAGCGATCGGATTGTGGAAACGAAGTACCGCTCAAAAACTTATCATTACTTGATGGCTTTTTACAAGCCGTGGTAGTAATTTAAAATACGTAACGTCTTCTAGCTGGGACGACAACACCAAATCAATAGTAGATTTCATCCTTGAATAATCCTCGCAGGATCATTCACATGCTGGTGTAACGCATGACTATGAAGCCATTCGAGAAAAGTCTCCGATGCAAGTTAGGCTGGCCACCTGTTCGACTTGATAGTTTACGAAACTAAGGTGGGTGCGTCAGCAAATTGGAGAGAGATTTCAAACGGCAGGGTTTTGTGTGCGGACTTTGGTAGAATGGAAACAATAGGCTGAGCGCATTCAGGAAAATTGTCACCAACAAGTATTTCACTTCAATAGGGAACGTTTGACGATTCAGTTTCTTCACACACTGTGAGAGATGAGGTATCTTGATGCTGTTTTAATTCACTCTCATGTTGATGAGCCTCTGCTAATTGCTTGAAATCGAAGTTTAATCTACTGATCGACCGGTATGTTGCATACGAGAGAATGCTTCTGCTACTCTGTTTGATAAATTATACAGAATGAACATAACTCGTTAATTTTGAAATAAAGTGAAGTACATATATCTTACGGGGCAAATATCTCTGAGCTGTAGCTGAAGATAGACATAGCTATTTAAGATTGCTTTCAAAGATAAATAAATGTTATCAAGAGAGCACCGACTGCTGCATTGGAGTAATCAATGGCAAGTGCGAGCGAAGCATATGAATTCGCGGACATGTATGATAAGATAGATAATTCATTCAATGCAATCTTCCATCGTTGAATCAAATCAGCAGAATCAGCATATATTTCCAATTAATGCTCAGTTTTGTGCGACAAATTTGTCATTAGTTTGGATACTTTAGCACAAGTCGGTATACATCTGCAGTAATATTTGACCAAAACGAGAAATTTACTTGTCGAAGAGACCTCAGGCATAGATAGTCGTTGCTTGATAATGGTTTATCAGGCAAGGAGCAAGGACATGATGTCCTGAAAGCGACTCCAAAACGACATCTGTATGGATTTATCCCCAGCCTATCTTAAGAAAGTCGCCTAAACTGAGCTCAGATATTGTGCATGTTAAACAGGAGAATAATCAGCAATAACTACATTGCCAATATAATCACGAACGATAGATAATCCTTGAAAAAATTGATCAAGGCATCTCTGAAATGTATGAGCAGCATTGCGTAAGCCAAAAGGCGTTTGAGAAATACAAGGAGACCGAATCGAGGTACATAAATCTGTTTTAGAGGTAGCTTTCTCCATTACTGTTATCTAGTGACAAGCATGCATCAGATCCAATTTAGAAGTAAAACGTGTTTCCATGCAAGAAAAGTGCAAATTATGCATATGCTGAATCGATTACCGATCTGAACTGGCAACTGTTTTAAAACCATGGTTATCTCCACCTAGACGTCAAGCATCCGCTTGCATCTTCTCAATCATGTGAAATTGGATTACTAAGGCGATTTAGACGTTTGTATGATTCAAAGTTCGTGTGTGTTCAAACTTACGCTTTACTACTGTGAGCTTCATTGCAGACAAACGTACAGGTCAGATAAATACTGGACGGCAACGAGTGAGAATTTGACTTTTGACGTTATGTTTAATAGTAGTATTTTGCGTGAACGTTTCAGAAATGTTCGAAAATTCTGTTGGTAAATCACTTAACGCTGATGACGTGTTAGAAATGAGTACACAGTTGGCTTCGATGCGCAAAACAGAAGTGATGTAACCTTCTTCACTTGGTCAAAGATCTTGCACACAGTTATACTGACTGAGAGTTTATAATGGACCATGAAATTTGCAGGATCGGAACTCCGACAACTGCGAACGTGAGAATTCATCGAAAGTTACGTCTGAGATCAAATTCGATAAGAAACGCTTGAAGACCAAAATTAGAAATTTTCCTGCCTTTTGACGCCTGATAAGTCATTGACAACCGGTTCTTGCGTTCCATGTTGGATGATAGGTTGATGGAAATTTGCACACCAGCGTCGAATAAGAAGCACATGTTCGTGGTATTGTCGCTAAGTTAGAATAGACAGAGATATAATGGCTACTGCTGGCCCCGCGTTTTCCCTATTTGTTCAATGTTGTATCGTAGATGCAAAGTAACGTGCAATGCATGGTATTTGCACCGAATCCAAAAAGAGTGTGATATGTTAGATATAGTTTTTGGATCGTTTCCTAAGAGGATGCGAATGAATATTTTGATATTTACTGCAAGATCATGCAAGGTTCTGTACTTGTAGAGATCAGTTATCAAACATCGATTCCAATTCTTCGAAACCTCTATTCATCGTTGTGTTGTTGTTGGCTTTCTTCGGTCGATGTCGACCATGGATGTACATCACAATCGAATGAATTTTCATGTTTTACAGCTTTTTGAATGACTAAACAGTCCGATTCAGAAGGAACAATTTCTCCCACAGCGCTTGGAACGATGGTCAGAACTCTGTTGTAGGGCGTCAGTTACACGCCGGTGGCGTAATCTGCGTTCAGCAGCCAAGAGCTGAATCTGCTCCTCCCCAGCTTGCAAACGACGCTTTACACAATGCCTTCAAAATGAGCGGTCAAGAGCAAGTTCTTCCTAGCTCGTGGGCTCAATGCCAAGAGCTTTCATATATCTTTTGCAAACGTCTTTGTATCGCAAGTGCGGTCTGCCCAATGGCCGACTAATATTATTATTATTATTATCACACAAGTCTTTACAGACGATGTGCCAACAAGTATACCATGAAGAATGTTGTGTTTTTTGGAGCGAGTTCCGGCTGACCCAACACTCACGGAAGTGGTAGAAGACGACTGACAGAATGCATCGTTTTATTTACAGCTCATTTGTATATATATGTACAACGAACGAAAGTGAGGCCGAGCTACTGAAGCCAAGCTGCTATATTGATTAAATCGGCGATTTATGTTCACTTGATTGAAAACGATCAATACTTCCAAATCAGTGCGAGTTTTGGCGTGCATAGATTGAACGACCGTGACACCTCCCCCTGCGAAAAAAGGACGTTCACCTTCGATCTATGTACGCCTTGTTTCGTGGATCGATTTGAAATGGTTGAACCATTGTTCTTCTTCGTGTTGGGTATCTTCTTTCTGGAGTCTCGTTTGTGCGATGTTGTTCAGCAAGACGGTTGTCGACTCCTTGCCTTTGTTCATCAGTGCTGATAGGTTGGTCTACTTCCAGTAGTTCGTTAAGACTGTGACTGGGAACAGATGGTTCTCCGGGGCAGGTTCTTGTTCGCATTTGGTTTGCGTGCCGAACAATCTGCTTTCCATCGGCTATGACTTCGTACAATACCTTACCGCGTCTTCTCGTTACGACCGCTGGTTTCCAAACCAATCCATGTTGTCGAAGGCATGTAATCCATACGTTTTCGCCAGGCCTGAATGATCTTCGGCGAGCGCCGTTGAGTCGGTTGTATTGATTTTCCATCTTCCGATTGGGGATCAACTTTACCGGAGGTCTGGGGTACATTGCATCAAAGGTAGCCCGGAGTTTTCGCCCCATTAGAGATTCTGCTGGGGATTGACCATTCGGTGAATTCGGGTTTGGTGTAATCCGGTAACTGAACAAGAATTGATCTAGAATGCTATCCAGTGGTCCTTCGGATTCAGCCTTCTGAAGTGCTCGTTCCAGAGTGTCCACAAATCTTTCAGCCTGCCCATTGGATTGGGGGTAATATGGTGCCGTTCTGATATGATTTATTCCATTCTGAATGCAAAATTCTGTGAACAGCTTGGAGGTGAATTGAGAACCGTTGTCGGACACCAAAGTTTCTGGGAGACCATGCTGAGTGAAGATTCGTCTCATCGTTCGAACTGTCTGGGCTGCAGAAATGTGGTTCACCAGAGGCATTTCTCACATTCATTTCCGTGGGATGGACTGTTGGGCAGCCAATCTTTTTCCACGTTGAGCAGAAAATTAATGTGACGTCTGAGGCGGTGTCGATTTGCAACGAAACAGTCTTGCCTTGAATTTTCACTGCGACATATTTACGTCTGCTTGCCAAATTTGCTTCAAAGGTTGCAATGACCGCATTGATTCTGCCCCGGTTTCCATTTGATTTTGGATTATGAAGACTGTTTGCACCGGTCCTATAGTTTTTTCTGCAATGTGACTCCTTGTGACCAATGCGCTTGCACCTGCGGCACTTATAGGTTCTGAACGGACAATCTTTCGAATAGTGCCATCGACCGCAATTCCAACAGGCACTTTTGGGTTGCAATGACTTTTTGGGAGGACTTTGCGAACTACAGTGTGCTGCTGTGTTCTTGTACACTTGAGGATCTATTTTCTGTCCGGCGTTTTCAATCAACTTGGTGTCATGCTTGAGGTTCATCATTCTGTGACATTCTGCAGCAATGTCTTGGAGGGTCATTTCCGGCTCGTGCTCCAGTCTGCTCAGAATTCTTGTTCTAACGTCTGCGTCTGCTGGCGATTGAAGACTGCAAACGAACATCAAGCATTTGAACTGATTTGGTGTCATCGAACCGAGCTTGAATCTTTCACACTCTCGATTGATGATGGCAGCATGCGTAGTGTAGTCGTCTGTTTCCTTTTTCATCAGTTTGAGACAGTTGTAACGAATGCTGAATAAGGATGATTGTTCGCCGAAGAGTGTCGTGAGTGTTGCAATGGTTTCGTCAAAGCTGAACTCTCGAGCACATTTTGGAAGAATGTAGTTAGTGTAACGTTCGTGCTCAACAGGACCAAGTTTTCTCAACAATAGGCGAACAAGCCATGCATCACCTTGACCTGCTAGTTCAACTCGGAAAATGTCTTCGTATTTCTGAAACCAAGCATTAAATGTTGTTCCCGATTCTGCATCGAAATGGAACTCTGTGATGGATGCTGCGATTGAGTCAATTGATTGCTGCTGTGTCTGTTCTTTCTGTTCTTCTTTGATATTCAGCTTCTGAGAAAAAAGTTCAATGAGCTGCTTCTGTGATTTTTCGAATTGTGCTTGCTGTTGCTGAAGTAATGCTTGCATTTGCTCAAAGCTGATAGCCATTTTCCCGTCGCCAAGTCTGTTGTGTTTTTTTGGAGCGAGTTCCGGCTGACCCAACACTCACGAAAGTGGTAGAAGACGACTGACAGAATGCATCGTTTTATTTACAGCTCATTTGTATATATATGTACAACGAACGAAAGTGAAGCCAAGCTACTGAAGCCTAGCTGCTATATTGATTAAATCGGCGATTTATGTTCACTTGATTAAAAACGATCAATACTTCCAAATCAGTGCGAGTTTTGGCGTGCATAGATTGAACGACCTTGACAAAGAAGGTACATGATGAAAGAAAAAAAGAAGGGGATTGTTTTGTCTGTCTGTTAACACATGCCGTTTTTGATTTTTTTGTCTTTTTTGGAAAAAGGGAGGGGGGAGGGTCATTGATAAACGGGAACACAAGCACGGCAGGATTCTCGCCACTGGTTCCTTTCTTTTACCATCACACTAAGTGTTATCAGCCACATATCTTCACGGTCCTTCGGACCCCACCTGGGTAAGCGCGATGTTCCCACGATGGCTAGTGGGGCTGCTAGACGCTCGAGGGTCTTCCGCCAAGTATTCCTTTGTCCGCCACGGCGACGTTTCCAATCAGGTCCAGCGAGAGCAAAAAGAGCTATGCGAGAAAGGCGTCGCTCATCCATACGGAGAACGTGCCCCAGGCATCTCAGCTGGCATATGGATATATGATCGGAGAGTGGCACAGAGCGATCGCCGAGGACTGCCCTCCTGACGTCATCATTTTTGACTTTCTGTTGCCAGCTTAAACGAGCTATACTCCACAGACAGCGATGATCAAACGTCAATAATCGTTGACTATCGGCTTGTCGCAGCGTCCACGTCTCGCAGCCATACAGTAGAACTGCTCGTACGGTGGCCTGGTACACTCTGCCCTTCAAGCGTAATCCAACATCACGTCGGCGCCACAGATGCCGTAGCCCAGCGAAAGCATGGCGTGCTCTTGCAATCCGTGCTGTGATTTCAGCTTCGATATCGCCCCCAGTGGTGATGCAGCTCCCTAGGTCGACTTCCTAATTGTAACTCACCATAGAGTAGATCTTTCGGATTACGAGAATTTTCCATTCGATATACATGACCAAGCCATCGCAGGCGGCGCTGACGTAATAGGGTGAACGGGCTCTGTAGACCAGCATTTGAAAGCACTTCAGCGTTAGTCACTCTGTCCATCCACGATATGTTCAAGATACGACGGATGCTTCGTAGATGGAAAGCATTCAGCTTCCATTCGTGTCTTGCGTGGGTGGTCCAGGTTTCACTGCCATACAATAAAGCATTTAGTACGCACGCACTGTACGCCATCATCTTCGTCTTTACAGTCAGCTTGCGGTTACCCCAAACACGAGAGTTCAGTCGGGACAAAATGACAGCTGCTCTGCCAAATCGCTTATAAATCTCCTTGTCTAGTGAGAGGTTATCCGCAATGGTTGAACAAAGATATGTGAAATGATGTACTGGTTCAAGCTGACAGTTCTCAACAGTGATGATTGTAGGCAATACAGTCCCTTGACAAAGGACTTTGGTCTTGCTCATGCTGATTGTTAGCCCAAAGTCTTTGCATGATGACGAAAAACAGTCCATTAGCGACTGTAGGTTCTCTTCAGAATGAGCAATAAAGGCTGCATCGTCGGCAAACAACAGGTTACGGATTACCACATCCCGTAATTTTGTTTGTGCTCTCAACCGGTTCTGGTTAAAAAGCTTATCATCACTTCGCGTGCGTATGTAAATGCCTTCTGTCCTCGTCCTAAAAGCGTGCTTTAGAAGCAGAGCAAAAAAAATGCCGAGCAGCGTGGGAGCAAAAGCACATCCTTGTTTGTCGCCTCGGTGAAATTCAAAAGCTTCTGAACTGCGACCGTTAAAATGGACTGAGCCTTTCATGCCTGAGTAAAACGAAATAACGAGTTTGAGCAGCCTTGGAGGGCAGCCTATCAGATCAAGTATTTTGAAAAGACCCTCCCTCTGTAATTGTTGCAGTCGCCTCTGTCACTCTTACTCCTAAATAGCGTGATGATCTCTGTGTCTCGCATCTCTTGTGGGACACCCCCTCCTGCCAGCACTGAAAATGCAATTGGTGAAGAGGTTGTAATAATGCTGCTCTACAGCATTTGATGAGCTCTGATGGAATTCAGTCGTCCCCAGGGGCCTTCCCATTCGCTAAGCGGTCGATTGCCCTATTGAGCTCATCAAGGGTAGGGGGAGTATCTAGACATTCAATGGTCGGCAACCGCTAGATATTTTTAAGTGCATGCGGTAGAACCGTACTGTCCCTGGAGTAGATAGAGGAGAAGTGCTCTACCCATCTTTCCATCTGTTGAGTTTTGTCGACATTCGGTTACCAGATGCAGACTTAATGGGGGCCGTTTTAAGTTTGTTTGGGCCAATGGCTCTCTTGATCCCATCATACATACCGTGAAAATTTCCGGTATCCGCAGCTTTTTGGATATTGAGGCTAATTTTAGTCCAATACTCGTTTGCACATCGCCTTGCAGTCTGTTGGACCTTATTTCAAGCTGCTCTTAAGTTTTCATACCTTTGAACCTCAAGAATGCTGACCGTTTCTCATCCAACACAGCAGTCATCTCCGAAGCTTTAGCTTCGAACCAGTCGCTCGTTCGAGCATTCTTCGGACCCAAGTGGAAAGTGCGATTCGGCATATGCAGCTTTTTTATCGATTCCTAGTTTTTTGAAGCAGATTCGAGTGGGGTTGCCTTGTTGGATTCGGCTGTAAAGGCTTTTGCGAATTGCGCAGTTAGATTAGGTTCGCACATGCGAGTGACGTCTATCCTAGGCTTAGCAGACAATTTGGTGCGGTGAAATCTCAGTTGGGGAAGCTTCAATTTTGCACAGACCAGTGAATGATCAGTGTCACAGTCTGCGCTTTGATATTATCTGCCAAAAGTACGCTTCCTATATTAGTGCGCCAAACAAGAATAAGATCAAGCTGATGCCAATGCTTAGAGCGAGGATGTTTCCAAGAGACCTTATGCTGTGGTTTTGTTTGAAATAAAGTGTTACTGACACGAAAACTGAACTGTGTGCACATCTCTGAAAGGCGTTGTCCATTTTCATTGGTTTTACCTACACAGAACATCCCGAGACAGTTTTGCCAAGACTCGTAATCTGCTCCAACTCTGGCATTGAAATCACCCAACACCACTGCACAGTTTCTTTGTGGCACGTTTTTCAGGACTGTTGCGAGGTTGTGATAAAAAACGTCGGTGCATAAACGTTTACTAACGTAATGGTATCAGTTATGCACTTAAGATTTAAAGTCCAAATCCGTTCGCTCCCGCTGCTGCTCGGTTCTGTTGTTTTTAAAAAGTCGTCTCGCAAGACAAACCCAACTCCATACAGTCGAGGCTCTTTGGAACCCCTTCCTGTCCAAAAATGTGTAATCCCTTTCTATTAGTTTACCAGTGTCTGGTAATCGCGTCTCTTGCAGGGCAGCCACGTCGACATTCAGCCTATTTAGTTCATTGTTAATCACGGCTGTTTTTCTTACGCCTCTGATATTTGAGACGTCGTCATGAAATCCTGGAAGCATGGACCGGACGTTTTAGGTTCCCAGTTTCCGAACTGACATTTGTTGTTCAGTATTTCGATTCTCTGGTGCGGAAAAATCAGTCTGATTTTTAATCCCCATGCACCCAATGAGGATAGCAGACCGTGGCGAGATGGCACCTTATTGACTGGGGGCTGCCCAGAATGAGGCGGGCGGTAGCCGTCCAATAAGACTTGAGAGTCTCTACCACCGTCGAAAGCAGCCCCAGGCGCTGAGCTCTACGCCAGTCGAGCCATAGCTTTTAACCGGTATCTGCTGCTTCCCGTGTTATTTTCCGTAGAAGCTGAATGGAGTGTCCTCTCCATTGGTGCGTTGTGATGTACACCAGGGCAGTTCAATAGGGAGAACTAGCTGTTTGCCCCATGCAGCAATTGCTCCTTCTCCACGGCACCACCGGAAACAAAGGAACAGCTAGGCTCATACGTTTGGACAACGATGCCGTCACAGGAGCAGGCAGGACGAAGTTGAATAAACTTTGAACTGCCTAACGGGACTCCAGATCCGGATTTTTCCTCGAGGTTGACGCCTGAAGCCTTTTCCGTAATTGCATGTAGCCACAAGGCAGTGTAGGTTTCAGATAAGGGTTTTCCTTCCCCCAGGTGGACCGCTTCCAAGGACTTACGATCTCCACCGGCCCGAAGTCTGCTGGTTCTTAGGCGCCTGTAAGCTGCCTTCGACTTTTCTCCTGTCTGTAAAAGCAGTTCCGCCGGGTCACACAGGACCACGCGTGCAGGCCAGGAGCTGGACTTGGTTGTCAGAGGCTATATGAGGCGCGTGCCATTGGAGCATTTTTGGAATTAGGAGCTTATCCTCAAAACCGCTGCGGCCGTGACAACCTTGGAACAATCGAAGTGTTATAATGATGAAATGTCGTGTGCTTTACGTGAGATAATGTAACATTGTGAAATTCTCTGTATTGCGGACTTGGTGCTGGAGGACGGTGTTCGGGTTCATTATGGCTAAAATTTACTGGACGCATACATGCAGACTCAGATGAAAATGTAAAAGATGATTTCGTCATCTACCGATTTGTCTCCTTGTAACTGAAACATGTGTCGTTGGTTCTGTGATGGTGTATGATCGCCCATAATAACACCGGACAAAAGCTCCTACATTTTTTACACATCAGCGAACAAACGACATGAAACAACGGCGGGTTTTATAACAATGTATAAATTATCCGCAGGTAAGTCGTATATTAAAACAGCAACACATTTTACGACTACACACGTAGGCTAAAATTATGATCCAATTTTGGCGAATTATATGCGAATCTTTTCTATCAAAAGAGGGAAGACCAAAGTGTTCCATAACGTTCGTAGAAATGTTCTCAGATGATGTATCAGAAAATGCTGACTTATGGTTCATTTATTAAATAAACAAAATATTTATGGCAGCAAAATCAGAATAAATAGGAGTATATTGTACGGACCAAAAATTCAAAAATAAAAACATTGATCCAACTATGATTGCACCATCAACAACGTATGTTATGTTATTACATCAATGAATCGAACACACTTCAACCTAATCCAGCGCAATCACAAACGATATACTTTTCTCAAAATACACATTAGCGGCATGAATTATATATTGAAAGCGTGTAGATTTCAATGTATAACTTATAACAAAACAATTAGGAAAGATTCCAGAAAAATAAAATAAAATAAACAATGATGAAAACGCCATATATACTTACAACATGTTTAATTAAACTAAATGTAATAATAACATTATTAATAATAATAATAATATTAATAATGATGATAATAAAAATAATAATAATAATAATAATATTAATAATGATGATAATAAAAATAATAATAATAATAATAATAATAATAATAATAAGAATAATAATAATAAGGACTAAATAATAAGAATAATACTAATAATAATAATAAGAATAATAAATAAGAATATAATAAGAATAATAAGAAGATAAGAATAATAAGACTGAAGAATAATAAGATGAGAGAAATAGATAAATAATATAATAATAAGAATATAAAATAATAATAATAATAATAATAATAATAATAATAATAATAAGAATAATAAGAATAATAAGATAATAATAAATAATAATAATATAAATACTAAGAAGAATAAAATGAAGAATATAATAAATAAGAAGAATAATAATAAAATAATAATAATATAATAATAAAAATAATAATAAGAATCATCATAAATATAATAAGAATATCATACTCAGAATAATAATCAATAATAATAATACTAATCAAATAATAATAATAATAATAATAATAATAATAATAATAATAATAATAATAATAATAATAATTTTGCGTTCATAATTAGAATCAAATTTCAAATTGTTGAAATATTTTAACATAATTGAAAAGAATAAAATTTCAGCTTGAGTATTATTTAAAAGAATACATGTAAAGGATTTGCAAAAATATAGGCAGAGATTGAGGCAGTATCGATGATAGTACTTGAAAACGGTGCTGAAATCTTCTTTCTTTTCTATAAAAAGGAGATAAAGAACAAGAAAGCCTAAATCGTTTTTGTCAAAGTCTTGTTTAATATATGTAAAAATGGGTTACGAAACCATCAAGACAAAGAAATTCTAAAATCAATAATTGGGGTGCAGGAAGGCATAGATGGCATGTAGCTATGGGAGATTTCACGGTCTGTATAATACCATATTAAACATTCAACCTTTAGATCCAAACATCGTGAGCTCAACAGATTTGACATTTTCTGCT
>JACCGJ010001398.1:18287-62965 GCA_013407085.1 Atriophallophorus winterbourni | reverse complement strand
TATATATATATTGATAGTAACTTAACTGATATTGGTACCAGCATAACAATGCCAGTAAAGTTTTGTTCTCATTTTCATTCAGTGCGCTATAATTTTGAAATCTGGAGGGCGAATAGCAAATTGATAAATACTAAATTACCGCCTTTATATCTCAACACAAAATTTATCTGTAACTCACGATTGTAAATTCAAAGTTCTTTTCAAAGATGAAAGAAAGCAAAATTTAAACATTTAAGTTACTTTTGTTTAATGTTTTCATATCTAATCAATCTGGTCATTCACGTGCAAATGGGATTACAACAGATTATATGGACTTCAGAATGCCACACAAATGACCTAACGACTTAAACCCATTCAGCGATACAAGATCGCGTTGCACGACATAAATAGTCCATAATATGCAAAATTCTGCAAGTCTTCCAAACAGTCAATATAGATACTGCAGCACATTTGTTCAATAAATCATATTCCTTATGAGCCATGGAAACTATTTTGTCAGCAATAAGTTTTAGGCGATTCTTTGTCTTAGAACAACGAACAGTTATCTTGGGTAGTCGAATGTACATTTGGGCTAAGAATAGGTGGGATAAAACAATGAATATCCAATTACTGTGTATTTAACCTATTCAACAATTCTTTAATATATGGGACTATCAGGGTAGAATTTGGAAAGCGCTCAAATGGGTACAATAAAAATGTAATCGTTCTTCGGTTCCGTGATAAATCTGCCCGACTAGGACAATGTTGAGAGTGGATTAATATTTGAGCTTCTTCGTCCGAAACAGCGCAATTGCAAAATATCTAAATTAGAACTCTTTTCCGGTTACCAATAGTTTCTGAAAATGCTCAGTGATATCGTTAGCGCTCGTAATTACCTAAGTGATCCTTGACCCGTATGAAGGTATTTTGCATTTGAACTACTGATAAATGACAAGTAGGCAGATACAATTTAACAACCCAAGCGAACTTGAAAGTTATTTAACAATTAGAAATTCGCAAAAGTCTTTAGTAGACCAAGATGAGCAGTTAGGAGGCATCTAGTTATTAATCAAAATAAGGGATTAATAAGAAAGAAGAAAACGTGTTTCATTTTCAACGGGTAAACCAGATATCTTATTGTTATTTTATGGGAAACGTACTTTCGCATCACAAGGCTGAAATTAGCGCTACAACCTCTAATTTGAATTTAGTAATTGAAAAAATGTTTTGCGATGTGATTACTCACAAACTGAAAGTAGTCTGTCATTTATGCATAGAATTTTGAGCAAAAAATACTGTTTGCCTATAGCAACGCATATTGATTCTGCATAATGTAATTTACTTGAAACGATTGTGTGATGTTGTTTATGATGCTGATTGAAATTGGCATTTAACCGAATAAACACAGATTCGATTTATGTTTGTCTGGAGTGTAATGTTTTTAGCTAACCGTTAGTTATGTTCATGATTATAGCTTTATAACCAAAGTAATGTGTTGCTCATAGACCCGCAGTTACACATCACTAACGGTTTCTTTCTGTTTGCCTTCATTAGCATATAGCATTTCCTTGATTTACGGGAATACGCTGAAAGGTGAAATACACAAGCTTGTAGAGCAATTAGGGAGAATATCCAGGAAAAACTTACCCAGTTGCCTAAATCTCGAGACAGAACTGCAGGTTATAAGTTCTTCTGGAAGAATTTTCCGACGTTTACCACCCCAGGGATGAAAAGTGTTTCTGGGAGGCTAGCCGACATCGCTTCTTTGCAATTTTAACACGTTGGCCGCGATGTGCGCTATATGTGTACATGCAGAACTTTGCAAAAACGCGATGTGTATATATGTGTTACACGCCAACAAAAAAATATACTTTTTAAAATAATTGTATTTCCGTTTTCAATTCACTAAATTTATGCCTCAACACATTGAATCTGTAATTAAAAGTGTTGAAATAAATAATTTTATGGAGGAATACCTTTATATGTAAAACCAAATATGTCAAAAATGATACAAAATTCATATAAAAGTTAGAACATGCCGCCCGCAGCGAAAAACTACAGAATCGGAAATCGCGCCAACGTGTTAAGTGAATGGCCCCTAATGCCCAGGTCTAGAATTAAGGTAAAGAAGTCGTTCATTAGCACGACACTCAAACCCTTCAAAACCTCAACGGTTTCAATCAAGTCACCTATTAAACGACGATGCATAAGGAGAAAAGATCGAGAGACATTAGGCGTGCAGCGTACAGTTTCCTTCGTTGACCCTCAATCATGCGAGTTGCGAGGCGCTGTACGCTTTCAAATGGAAGGTTGTCCTTATGGTATGCGGCCGAACTCATGCCCTGTAAAGTAGCATGAATATATCGGGTCCTCTGCTCGATAGCACTGATTTCAGCCGAAAATGTACCTTGCGTGCACGCTAAGCTGCAGAGGCACATTGGTCCTCCTATTTGAGGTCAGCCCTAACCAGTAATCCAAAATACTTACCACACTGTGCGGCGTTAACACTGAGGGAATTTCCCGACACCTGGACCGAAATCTTATCACCCAGTGCTGATAAGAGTTTGCACTTATCAAGGTTCAGTGGGAGGTCCCACTGGTATAACCACTTTATGACCCGCTCAAGTCCGTGCATCAAGGTATCGTCATCCCTTGATCCGATGAACTTCACATTATCCGCGAAAATGAAGCACGGACACTTCAAGGCAGACGACAGGTCATAAATGAAAATTAGGAATAGAACAGGACCCAGAACCGAACCTTGAGGGACCACATTCATCACGTCGAGTTGGCTAGACAACGTAGATCCAACCCGAACTCTAAATTTCCTACATTAAAGGAATGCATTTATCCCTGCAGGTAGACTACCCCGTAGGCGTTTTACTGCCAGCCTAATATCGAGATGGCGGTGAATCACGGAATCAAACGCCTTGCTAAAATCTAAGTAGAGGGCTCCGACTAGCGTTCCTTCGTCCAGCATTTTATTTGCAGTATCGAGAAAACTAAGAAGGTTAGTCAGGCATGATCTACCCTTAAGAAATCCATGTTAAGTTACACTCAGTAGAGAATGTCGAATAAGATTCTGACACGCAATAGTTTTTCTAGTACTTCTGAGACGATGCTAGTCTGGTTGACATGTCTATAGTTCCCAAGAATTGACCTGCAACCACCCTTGTGTTTTGGCACGACTATGGCTTCTTTACACTTACGGGGAACCACTCCCAGCTGCGGGTATGAATTAAAGAGCTTGCAAAAACGGTTCGTTAAACACTGAGGCTAAAAGTTTAGGAATAATTGAGTCGATACCATCCGGTCCCTTAGATTTGTTGACGCGAACATGGATAAGTGCATCATGCACCTCAGCCTCATTGAAGGACATCTCGTCTAATACATGGACACCAGGTGGCAGTCCAAGCAGACCGGACGGTACATTTGAAGAATTATCCCGTCGTTGAACGCTACTGAAAAACACTGAGAAGGCAGTCGTCTTAGACAGGTCCGTATCAGATACATTTCCGTGTTCCTGTTGTGAGACCATGATTGTTAGCGTCTATTTCAGCAGACATAGCGGAGAATGTCACTACCAAATATTGACTAACTTGATGGTACTCTTACTGTACATCAGATTGATAGTTCAAATCCATATTATTCCTCTTGTGCTTTGTTTTTCTATTTTTCACGCTGTTTTTCAGGGCAAAACCAAGGGTATGCAGTTGAAGCTCATAACGACTCATTGCTTTTTAAAAATATGGAATCACTTTCTGTCGACATACCTGCGTTTGGTATTTGCGTCTTTTGTATGGCACCAATGACAACCTTCAAGCATTTTAGCTCTCTACTAATGAAAATTAAATATAGTACATTTTAAATATTTAAGAGATGTTGATGAAATCCAAGAAGTATATAGCAATGTTACCAGTTTTAAAATTGATAAGTGTGTCAGCAGTTTGTTTCGCTGGTGCAGTCAGTTTTGCGGTTCGCTCATAACAACATGCATGCAACAAATGATGAAAGCATACTGTGACTCGAAGGCAATAATTTGGTCAAGGTTGCTCAGCTTGTACTTGGCAGTAGCTTATTAATCACACGTGAAGTTCATTTTCAGCGTATGAAGCATCTTAAGGTGCTGAGCTCAAAGCCAGTCAAGTCACAGGTTTTAACCGACATATGCTGCTTCCTCTGATATTGCTTACAGAAACGAAAATGTGTATTATCTCCATTGGTCCACTTAGATTTACGCGAGGGCGTTTCAATATGGGAAAATGATCTTGCTTGTGCATCAAGTGCACCTTCTGAAAACCACCACTGAAACCAAAGAAACGGCTGGGCTGAAGCATTTTGACAACGATGCTGTAGCAGAAGATGCTAGGACGGAATTAAAATTCTACTGCAGATTGACTAACGCATGTTACATATTTCACTCAAAGTTTCATCTCGAATTCATTTCCAGGATTGAATGTCACCACAAAGTAGTTGAGGTTTGAGATTTTGGCTTTCTTTCCCTTAGCTGGACCGTCTTTATGAACTACACCTGCTTAGACACAAACTGAGTTTGAGTTCTCAGTGTACCGCCTTCGCCCACTCATTTGTCAGTAGAATCGGTTTCGATAGGTTAAACACAACCATGCCTGCAGGCCGTGAGCTGAACGTACTTGTCATAGTGTTAGGATGAAGGCAGATAATGTAGCTGACACAGTCGTTGCGTTCTATCAATCAAGTTGCGTTGTTATCAACCCAGCAATCAGTAAAACAGAACAAGGCCAGAATGGAAAGTACAAGTTACAATGTATACTGGCCTTGGAGATGGTTTGTATTTATGGGCAACAAAAAATGAACTTGTGAATGTATATTCAGTCCCTGAAAAATGGGGTCTATATCAGACAAGAGATAATAAGGTCCAAAAGTGTGCGAACGCATATATATTAGTCCGCAACGCAGCACGATGAAAATTAACACATTTTAAAAATAAGCAAAACGTGGTCGTTCAGACCACTTCAGTTAATTTTCTCAACCGGGTTTCTCCTGAATTAAAGACTACATACACAAAGGACCATCACTCCTTACAACTCTGACTAATTTCGAATGAAAGGTGGAACAAAACTGTTTGTTTTGAATGTTATTTAGAGATACTACTTTACCCGACGATCTGATCACGCACAGACTGAAAATTGAACAGTTATCCAGAAACTGCTCTAACCAATTACCAGTAAACTTATTTCAATTTCTTTATACTTTAGCCACAATTTACGCTTCACCTCTCTTGGTATGCAAAAGCTGAACAATGCACTTGCTCAAAGAAAAACAATTGTTTTTGTGCTCCAATAATACGTACAAATTAAAATCACATTATTACCCTAAGTTAAACTCTGTTTCTCTTTGCATACAAATGCCGAACTATGCAGGTAATACAGGAACCTCTAATAAAATATGCAAGCTTTGTTCACATTTGTGCCCTAATTTACGCTTCACCTCTCTTGGTATGCAGATACTGAAATATGCACTTGCTCAAGGAACATCAGTTGTTTTCTGCTCCGACTAAATGTGCTGATTAAAATCAAGTTATTGCTCTACTGAACGTTCCTTTTCTCTTAGTATGCTTCAAGAACATCCGCTCTAAAATTGACGATTTATGATTAGGAAATATATGTTTTAAAAGCTTATAGTTCTAAATACAATATTTTATTTGTATAAGGACAAACAAATGAGGCATTGAGAGATGGATAGCATATTTGTTGATAGAAAAATATCCTGTATATTCTAGGTGTGATGCACATATATTTGGTAGTATAAATATTATGTGAATTTGCTTAATGGAGTTATATAGGCGTTGAGTGGTAGAACTCTATCTAAATTTTCGCATCATCCACAAAAGGTACCATCTTTGCTGTGACGAGTTTAGTAAGGTCATTGATGAACATCAAAATGAGAACCTGAACAAGTATCAAACCCTGTAGGACACCACTAGTTGCTTCGATGACCCTAGACCTCACACCATCGACAGGCACATTTGATTTGCGATTAAGGAGGTAGCTTCTCAGCCAGATATTAAGGCACCCATTATTAACAGCCTCTTGCAGCAGACGCCGGAGTATAAAATGTCCCATGCAATCTAACGCCTCAGATATGTCCAATTGACACAAATGAACTCAGCCACCATCATCAACTACCTTTCTTCAGTCGTTAATTGTCTCCAGCGAGAACGGAATTCCAAATCCGTTTGGAACTCTGACAACAAGTGTTGGATTTCGAGATGACACACGAGCTTTCGCAGAACATTCGCTCCATAATTTTATGATCACCTGAGTACTGTAATAGAGTGGTAATTTACTGGGTCCAAACGAGTTCCACATTTGTAAATGATTGCCCTTTTAAGTGAGCCAGTGCAAAGCTCTCCCTCAAACAATGAATAAATAAATCACAGATTGGTTCACGCAATTAACTGTCGCATAACTTCAGATTGCAGGTGTGATTCCATCGGCTACCAGAGATTTGCTACCATCAACCTGCGTAATTGGTGCCGCGCTATTTTAGAATCGAAACATATATCGCTTATAATTTACGGCACAAATTGTGCTGACAATGCAGTTGGTAGTAATACATTTTTTAGGTTTGAAAACTCGTGAATGAAGACTGGCTAGAGCATTATCGTTTCTAAGACAGAATATGTTAGTCTGTTATCTATGAAGATCGGAAAAATACCGAGGTTAAGCTCCGTGGTGTTGGTAAAGGTTCGACCGAGCAATTTGTGATTACCTTGCATTCATACTAGTTGCTGAAGACGGTAATATCGTTTATCTTCCGGGTGAGATTTGTGACTGAATTTCGTAAATACGAAAACTGTGCTCAGGAGAATTCTTTTCCTTCATTCCTATGAATAACCAATGTCGATTTGCGCTTTCTAAACCATTGTCTAGTGCGAATGCTCTAATACTTTGTGACATATGTAAAATTTAAATGTATCATTTTTTGTGATGTACTCTGTAATGGTTGTGCAGTGTGAGTCTGGATCACTGAAATTGATTTTATGATCATCGAACGCTTCGATCGTTTCCATCAAGCCAAAAGTATCCACAATTTATGGAATTTTGTTTGTTTTAGCATTCTACTGGCGTGGCACACATACTGAATGAGCAGAACGAGGTGGTCGCTTCGACCTAGCGGAATGTGATACTGAAAAAGAACAACTGCCGTGGCTTCCGTGATTAAGACCATTCTATGATAGATATCTCTTTCGAAAGTCTTCGACGAGTATATTCGAAAACATGGTTATACAGGGTGTGTGATCGAGCAGTTCGCAAAATTTGTAGTCTAATGCCTGGAGTGACTGATCTGATCGGTTAAATAATTTAGGCAGATGAAAGCCTCCCAAAATAAGTAATTGGGAATTGCGCTATTTTCCAACATACTGCATTACTTTCCTGAGCAAATGATTGCGTACACACGTTGAGGATGGTGAATGTTCAACTACACCAACGATAAAATATCTCCTGAGTCTAGCTCCAAGTTATACCATATACTGTCTTCCAGATAGAAGTCATTGAATGCAAATACCGTGATATATACACGTTCTCGGTTGTAAAAAGCTACTCCCCCACCTGGTTTGAAGCAGTATCTCCAAAATTGAGGTATGTATGGAATAGATAGCTAGCGATCGCTCACGTGGATTTGGAACTCCGTCTCAGTTAATGCTCTGCCGTCAAATGAGTGCTGAATACATAGAACTTTATTTCCGCTAGTTTGTTTACCAGGCATTGTGAGTTTGCATATAGGCAATTATTTGTGGTTTCCGTATATAATGATTGTACTGATAGCGCATTTATCTGCAACAAACATGGAAAGAACACATAAAATTCACCATTATAACAAATGCTATCTACTCTTGTTTCTTTCATTCTATAGCTGTTGCTGGATAAACTAATTTGTAAATAATAAACTCAATGGTGTTTTAAGCTGAGAATCGACGTCAAGCAGCGTGAACCCAATATTGACGTGCCAATTCCACTAGCGATCACAGTTGAGCTCAAGAAAATAAGTTTATCATATTTAATAACTGAAATCTAACAATCGTCTTTAAATTTTATACACCGAGTCTGTCCAAATTGATATTGGTACTCGGATGGATTAATGTGCAATGTGCAGGATCTTGCATTTGTGTGAAATGAATGGAAGCCAATTCCATACCGACCATTCATGTGGAGCATTACAAACATTTTGTAACTGTACACAGTCAGCTGTAGAATTTACCCGCTTCCAATTTTAATATCATCTGCAAAGGGAATAATCTTAGAGCGTCTGTAGTAGGTCGGTGAAGTAAAATAAGACAAGTATTTGCCCCATGATTGCAACTTTGGGGTACGCCGGGACATGCATCAATGTCCCGTGAATGTACTCTGTTTATTCTCACAATTCTCTTGCGCACAGTCAGGTAACATCAAATCTATACGAGTAACTGTCCAGTGATACGCATATAATGCCCCTTCTGCATTAGTCGAAAGTGAATCAATTCGGTTAAATGCTTTATGCATATCCAGATAGCAAATGTTGATGCTAGTTCGTATGTCAGAAGCCTGTGACCAGTCCACTGTATATTGAATTTTTAACGGATGGACAAATTTACGAATGACGAAATGCTTTCAAATGCTTGTCAACAGAGCATGTTCAACCTACTAAGATAGCACTGTTTGCGCAGGCTAAGTCGTGTGTGCAGTATAGAAAATAGAAGTGTTCCTAAGATTTATTCTATTTGAATTGAAACCAAAAAGTTGACCCTTTGGCAGACCGCACTTCCGATCTAAATATGTTTGCAAGCGATAAATAAAAAGCTCGTGACTGATCCCACGAGTTGCTCTTGACCGCTCATTTTGGAGGCATTGTGTTTAGCATCGTTTGTATGTCGGGAATGTATACATACTGCTCACAACTTATCATCGTTGATCACTCCATTAGCGTGCATCTTCAACCGATTACTGACTATCGCTGTGAGCACAGTGAGAGAGACTGTTTCTCCCGAATCGCACGGTTTAGTCAATCAAGAATCAAGAATCAAGATTTTATGGTGATAAAAAGCTAATGATTCGAAAAGCTGTGAAGCATAAAGAATTCAAGCGGTTATGATGTACATCGAAGTTAGACAAAACGCGAAGAAGACTGCATTTCTGATGAGGTTTTTAATACTTCTATCCTCGATAGTGCTAATTGTCTATTTTGCAAAGCGGTGAGAATTCAGTACTTCTTTTCAATAATAAAATCCTGGAGTACACAGTCAATGCAAAGGATTCAGTTGTCTTTAGTTGTGACAATTTGGTCTATGGTCTACAATTTGACCGTTCGTTGTGTGATTTAGCTTACATTTTCATTGACCATATATAAGGCGACCAGCTCATGCAAAAGTTGATATTTATAACCAAATATGAGCTAGGATAAGATCGTCAAATGGCTATACTTTATTGAAATTTACTTGTCTACGTGATGCTAAAGTTGACGTTTAATTGTCCACTTGAAATAGTTGAAAAGTTTTCTTTTAGTTTCATTTATTGTTCTACATAACACACTTGTATCAACATCCGAACAATGGACATCACTATAGCGGTTGAAGACATTGGGTTTCGGAACTCATTGACTTCATCATTTGTCTCTTCAATACTAGTGTAGCTAGTGCAGAGAGTGTCCGGAAATGATTGCTCCAGTTCATTCCAGGTCAATGAGTGACAGCTGACAAACATTGGCCACTTATCGCAACATTCGGCTCATCGTTCCAAGAATAAATCACGTAACGTAAAACTTTGCACACTGGCACATCGGTTGCATTTCGATTCATCCCTGAGGTCTACCATTCCAACACGTTAATCCACGAATCTTGCAACAACAAGAGAAAGACGATTGCTCATAAGCGTTTATTAAGCTCAAGGCCGAGAACTATATATAGGCAATTGAACAACCACAACACAGTCCTGAAATATCTATGTCATGATTGTTAATTCGATCTGACTTGTTGGTCGAATTCGTGCAGACAGGTACAATTCAAGCCTTCGGCAGGCAAGGCTCCTTTAACCATTTCTCGACGAATCGCATATCGTTCGATTGCCTCTGACGTTGTCCTTCTCCTTATGCTTTCGAGGATATTGTGGCTTAAAACGTTTAAATGCAATCTTCTTCAAGCCCTATTCATTGTGTGTTTGCGATTGTCGTCCCCTGAAAACTTGATTGTGTCCTGCTCTTGTGTTCTGAATAGCATTCTTAAGTTCGTGATTAGACCCCATCTTTACTGCCTTTTGTATTAAAAACCTATTCTAACGACACACGATTGTCTGGCATAAATGTTTTCCGATGCGGCTGTCGGAGGCACCTATTATAATATCAAAACGCACCTAATTTTCATGTAAAAACCCGGAAAAGCTGTTAATATACAGCTTGGAGTGTATATGAATTTTACTAATATAAATATACTGTTGAAACTCTATTTTCACAACGGAATCTGAAAGTGATGTTTCACTCCGCGAGGTTAAAGTTATGAGCTAATGTCATGGTGCTTTGAATCACAATCCTCAACCCTAAAAGAAAGTAATATACAAACATCTACATGATAGCACCTTATCAGCGAGTTTGATACGTCCGTAGATTAAAAGTATATAATCGTTTTTAAATTAATAAGGCTTTATGTTTAGTCACGGAACATTGTATTCATATAATAAAGTAGCACAAATGCAGAGCTTTCAATTTTTATTTATTTATCTTTAACGCTGAGTGTCTGCAATGTGTTCCATATTGGTTCAAGTACGATGAAATGAATAATTAAGTTTCGGCATACAATTTTTCTTTAATTTTTGCTTCTGTTTATTCAATACAGTCATTAAATATTGTTTTTATTTCAATGTTCTCGGGAAAATACAAAGTATATTGAGTAACGCGATTGCAAATTGTACTTTAACGTGTTTAAATGGTGCACACGTATATGGTTGAAATTTTTACGTCCATATTTGGTCATTCCCGCGCATATCTACGCACATTTTCTAACATTTTTTCTCAGATTTTGTAATTTAAGGTCAACTGAACAGTATAAAAACAGTGATAAAATCACTGTACATTAAACGTAATATCGTAATATTAAATTCAGCATGCTTAAACTCAACATTCTCTCCGTACTGTGTGCCATTCTAATTGTCGGTGAGTGCTAGAAATTCATAATATAGTGACTCCACACCTTTTGATAATAACGTTATTTTTATTTATTCGTTTCTTACAGTCACTGGAGCACGAAGAACGTATGTGCAACTTCAATGAATGTTCATTTCCATAAAACTGCTGAGCATTTTATTATTTGCAAATCCGATCGAGTTGATCTAACAAGAATGAGATTCCGCTAGATAATATTTCGCTATTAGTGTGGTGGTTTTATGAAGATTTAAATTTGGTTTCATCAACGCATTCAGTAAGAAATTGTTTTCGTATTTTATATTTAACATGAATCTTGGAGTATGAAATTTAGCCAGATTTTCAATCAGGATATTTGAACTAGCGTAGGATATTCAAAAACTGTTGTCACACCTGCATGTGTTGGTTATATATGAAAACGGTGAATGTTACAAATGTTTGTTTAAGTCTGTTTTGTGTTCATCATGTGAATGAATAAAGATATATAAGATAAAGCTTTATCAGTAGAATGAGTATTTATTCTGATAAATGGGAAAGACGATTTTCTTGTAGTCAATAATTACCCGAAAAATTGTGAAGAGCGAAATTGTTAAACTCCTGCAAATAAACGTTTATCATGATGCCTTATATATTGTGACTATTTTTCGTAGATGTAGTGCAAAAACCATTGTCGGATATATTACACTATCAACGATATGCATGCATCGTCGGTCATGGTATTATAATTTGCTGTATACTAATTAACACTTTGTTTGATTGATCAAATTGCTAATTTTTCATTTTGTGCGATTTGGCAAGAAGAGTAATGCAATTTGAATATATTTTCTCTTAATTCTAGCGAAACACCTCGAGGATTGAAAGGACAAGATGCGTGAGTATTCTCCAATTTAGCGTACATCTGCCTTCATCTTCTTCAACTAATTACGTTCAAATGATTTTTCACAGATTTGACTTACGTAAAAAGATGTATGTCCTAAATTTTGTTATTTGTTTTAACGAAATGCATTTAGATTTATTTCAATTTCATTTGCAGTACTGACATATTAATCTCAATGCTATTCGTATTAATCTTCATAATAACCATAACTCTAATTGACTATAAGTGTCAAATCTGGAGCTACTATTGTCTGTTCTATGAAGGCCATCGCGCGTTTTACCGCAAATAGATTAATGATTAGCATGCATGAATTTTTATAACGGGTTGTTCAAGTCTTCATAAATCGTGGTGCTCACATTCAATTTAATCAATTACTACCGGTTTCTGGATGATTGCTGTTGTCCGGTTGAGACAGCATGATCAGCTTCACTTAGCCTTGAAACAGCGGTATAGTTGTGTACATGTAGCTGATGAAGCATATGTTTCAAAATAAACTTATGAAAACCCTTCAAATCTTCATTTATTTACAATTATTTATTTTCAGTATTAAACTTCAACACGAATTGTAAGTCTGCTGTAATTTAATTTTTGTTTCAATGATTTCTGTCTCGATGGAACTAGTTCGGTATAGATATATTTCTTTTCAATATTTGAAACCAGATTTTAATGGAATATATATATATATATACTGATCCGACAGACAATACAGCATATGTGCAACATTTTTAATGTGACAACAGCATAGGGAATCTTAATGTTCTCACCTTAATTTACTACATTTATAAAAAAAGTTATTTCGCTTCCGTTAACTTATCATATGCATATATAAATCCTGCTAGGATTACATTATTTCTGCCGTAGAATATCAGTCAAGTTAATGCCGGGCAACAAAATTATTTCGCCGTACGAATTAAAACAAAATTGAGACTAATTATTTCGCAAAATCTTAATGAGTACCTTCGTTTTGAACAATATAATTTGTTATATTAGTATTATTCCAGATTGCAAAGTAATTTAGCGAACGAATTCATACACAATGATAAACGAATTTTAAGCGCAGTTTATACAGTAGCTTGTAATGACAAATGCACTGTTGTTGTGAATAAAATTGATTATTAAGCTTGCAATGAAAAATGACAAGAAATGCTCCGTAATCGTTACCTTGAGAAAGACTTCATACGAACACCGATTAGTGGTGAAAAGAAAATTAAGAATTAGGATAAGTTTAAGAACAGATAACGTTTCACTTTGATAGAAGCAGAGTTTTTAGAATGATGCTCATTTTCATCAAAAAGATTATTTGTGTCCTACAACAATAGTAACGAATCGGAATCATTGACATGTTGGACACAAAATATAATCCGGTGAAAGCAGTATTAAAAAGAAAGTTTCCTAATGCTGCACCACATTAGTTGTAATGAAGTCATCGTCATTTTTGCATACTTGGTTACAAATCCGTCGTATCATATTCTTACGCCTTAATTGCAGCTTTGAAGATTGGAATGATATGTGAGTTGCATTAAATGACTTATTGTAAGATAGCATCTGAATTAAAACACAGTCTATACATTTTTATCTGATAGAATAGCGTATTGTTCGGGAGCATATTATTCTAATACCAAATGTAATGAAAGACTGCGCAGTATGAATAAATAAATTATTATTATCATAGCGAAGATCATGTTACATTGATCAAGGAAACGACCAATAGATGGAGTATGATAAACCGTATAATGAATCAACATAGCATTTCGATTTTTCAATAATAATAATATCAATAATAATAATAATAATACAGCATTGATTGGACTGCAAGTGCGGACACATCGGTCGTATTTAGTGTGCATCTTGAAATAAGAGATCTCGAGATAAATGATTTACAGTACGATGCTCTTTCCAAGATCAGAATGAATGAAAATAATTCTTGATAGTTTTGCCTCTCATCTGATCTAACGTTTCGATTCAAAGTTGATTAATTATGTGGAATGCAATAAAATTGTATTACAATTTTACATACAAGTAGACTGGTAGTTTGATACATCGCTAAGTGGATGGATAGATGAATAAATGAAAATAGACGTAATAGGAGTGACAAAACTCAATCAGCATATGGAATGGTATATAAACGATTTATTTGGTTTTATCAAAAGTTTATGTTGTCATATCGTTCCGGATACTTCATACTTTGAATGGTAAATCGAATTCACTTTATATTGTGAACATGTAACGTAAAAATGTTTCGGTAATAATCATATTTCAGTCAATTTTATATCACTTGTGCTTCCGAATAACCCTAGATGAGCAATTTTACAATATTTGTTCAATCTGTTTCCAGGAAAGCGAAGGTGCATAAACTGTGAGTCATTGGCAATTCTATAATCATAAACTGTTGATATTTTCGGACCCTGTCAGAACTAGCAAATCATCCCGCAACGTATTATATAGTTAATATAAACGTATTATTAAGGCAAACTGATGATCATTTGTGATCATTCGTCTACAAAATTGCTATAATTAACTTTTTTGTTTCATCTACAGTATCGGAACTGAAGATTTGTAAGTTATTATTTGAACTCTCATACTTTACTTGTCAATTTTGACTTGGTATCAAGTGCCTATTTTTGCTTATCTGATTGTACCGCTATTGTTACCAAATATTCACACAAATCTGGATAAAATTAATAAGCTTATTAATTACATGAGTTCAACAGAAACGCTTGTCGAGCGGTAATCAAATTAGGTCACATTTATCGATATAAGTATTTCATCGAAGTATTAACAACTTACGCTCGCATGTTATATATAATTTCACATGTTATGACGTGGAGATAATACCAAGCATTGCATGGCTTACTATATGCTACATCAAAAACCGGGTTGCTCTTTCCTATGTACGAGAGTAGACACTGCAAATTATTGCATGAAATCTTGCTACAACCAGCGCAATAATAACCGCAGTTCAATTGAATTCAAATTTGTATGCCACCAGATTCAAATTTCTGTAACTTGAAATTTATATTTGAAATTTATATTTGAAATTTTAAAGTAAGATACGTTGAATCAAAAGATGTTGACAGAACAAACAACATTTAAATATACGCAACTTTGGAAACTTGAGAATAAATTTACACCACATAAAATAATTTTCCGTTATTGTTTATTCGATTTTAGTTTAAAGGCGGAACATAAGCAGTGAGTTTCATTTCATGAAATTCAATCATACCTAAATGTTCGAATATCATGTGTTTAAATTAGTCTTCGGATCAGAAGTTGAAAATATCTCTTAAACATGGATAGATGAATTAGTGCAAGAAAATACATAAATGTACACAAACGTGTCAATTCAGAGCAAACATAACTATTTGTTGCTGAATAGGATGTCGTGTGAATTCAACGAATATCTGTTTTCTATTTAAACTGTTAATTCGAAACCTAGTAATGTGTTCTTGATTTACATAAGTATTTCGCAAATAATGTATGCTTTAATTTATCCCCTCTTACAGAATTGACAAACTTTATACACGGTAACTCCATTATTCACTATATTAAAATAAGATACTTCTTTCTGGATTAGTGAATGCATACCTCATACATGTCACATTTCAGATTTTCTCAGGGCAACACCACGTAAGTATACACGATTTCCTGTGAAATTACGATACAAAATGATGTAACAACTTTTTTATATATTTTCTCCACACTTTTGTATTCATAACACAGAGAAAAAGAAAATTCGGAATTGTGAGTTTCCTCGTTGCAGTAATTTAAAATAATTGATAATGTACCTTGGTAAATAAACACATATTGCCTAATATTGGAACTAGAGCGCAAATCTACAAATAATTGTACACTTGAAAACGAAATCAAATCTAATTCCTCGTTGATTAATTATGGAACTATTTCAACTATATTTTCCAGAATGGAAATGCAGAAGGCATTGTGAGTATCCAATTTCATCCATCCACATTTACGTTTCATTCGACAATTTCTATTGTGAATAATCGATAAATATTTACCGTACATGGTATATATAGCAAACACGTAATAATAAATCACGGGCTTACGCAAAACATTTCAACAACCAGCGCCTTCAAAATAAATTAAAAATGCATTAAAAATATATCGTGAATTTCTTACATACGTTAATGACCACACGCACAACGAGTGTTGGCATGAGAAATTGCAAATTTGTTCGTGCCAACCTTATCCAAAAGTTCGTTAGAGGTTTGAAACTAATTCTATTCTCTGTTTACAGCATGAATTCTGAAGTGGAAAAGTGAGTTCGCGTCGATTTAGACAGGGCAAATTTACAAGTTGGAGTTCTCTTTCTCCAACATATTTAACGCCGCAGTGTAAATAACAAATTTTTGTTAAAACTTATTCAGTACTATAGGAAGGTAGATTGCGAACATAATATTTCCCTCTGTTAGATAAAATTTGACTTGAAGAAACCAATTATGGCAACATGCACATCATTATGCTAAGCGTCTTCTAAAATTTACAAACTGTGGTTAAAGGACAAACTCAGAATGATTACGTAATTTGCTAGTGGTCTTGCAACGATCAGTAATTAGTACGATTATGCCCGTAGTAACTCTGGAATTTTATGAGGATCGTTAGAAAGTTTCCTACGTTAATCTCACGATTGACTCCTCGATAAAACTGTCAAAATACATATATCTGGGACATGAAAGAACGAACAGATTTGGTAAATTATAAGACAATTTTGAAAAAATGATATTCGAAAATGTTATTTCGTCTGTGATGCGAGAGCGGCTCAGTTTGCGCGATTAAAACATGAAGCATGCGAAACACACGCGTTGCATGCCAATTGTGTTTGCTAAACTATAACTGTTTTAGTAACACTGTACCACGAATACTATTATGAAACCAGACTACTTTCAAACAATTCCTCAGCGTATGTTTTCATTGCATGCTGGAAGGTTTCACATTATGTTTAAAATTTCTAAGCATTTTGCAAATCGGTTGATGATGTTATAACTTTGATTTAGAATTGCTGCAAAGGGAAATTTGTGAGTCAATTTTTATCGTATGACGTTAATTCCATTTTATACAATTTGTTAGAATTGCACCATTTTAGAAACGATTTGTCTAGAGTAAACAATATACCGTTATTCGACGGACATTAAATAAGCTTTCACATTTTCGTAGCTACGAACAAATTCTTTTCCGCTTAAACGGGTCGAATTATGTTAGTTTACAGATTTTACGTATTTTATCCACTAGATCATGGAGCTAGAGCAGAAACTAATTCAATATTGCTTACATTTTGTTTGTTTTCACATGAAACTTCCATGGATAAATCAAAATCTTGTATTTTTTATACTAGCATGGGGCTCTATAATGGGTAAACGTTTGTCATTAGTATACGTTTTCTCTCTTTTTATTATATTATACGTTATAACATGCCAGATTCTGAAATCTGATACATTGGTTAGTATATTTGCAAATAATAATGTATAATTCGATTATTCTCGGATTTTCTGATTCGGTATACTGAATAAAATTGATTTGTATGGTGAACGCGAATTTCCGTCCAAAATTTCACTCACGACAAATTTATTGTAATAAATTTCAAATATCAAGCCGGTTAAAATACTGCAAGTCGAATTATGCGTACAATTAAGTCGCAGGTCACTTTGTATGGAATGCGAGAGGCCGTTTTTTATGCTTTTTCGTTAAACACCACAACATTAGGTCTGTTCCGTTTGTACTCATCGTATAAAAAAACACGATCAAAATCTGCATGCCGAAAGAAAACAGTTAACATATGTTAGACAAAGCGAATGTTGTTTACGTTTAGCATCAGCAATATTTTTTAATCACAATGCCTTGCAATTTGTATATGAATGCGGTAAACACAGGGATTTGTACAAAATATTCACACTTGTACGCATTCTATTATACGCAACCCATACTCAACGAAATGCGTTTAACCGTATTTGCATGTGCATTGTTTGAGTGTGTGATTAAACTTGTTGTTTGCACTAAGATTTTCCAATATTAGGCTCAATTTTCTAGTTTCGAATACGAACATGTTATCTAGGCATGAGTTTTCAAGCATGTAGATAACATGAATATACTAATACCGTTGAAGCTTAGAAAGAATATGAAGAGGTTTCAGAGTTTTATTCGATAGATCACTTTTTACACCAAGAATTAAATTGTTTAACTAATACGCGAACTCTATCAACGTTAATTTCAGGCGCTCAAGGGATTCAACGATTAGTTTTATGTGTTTAAGTAATAATTTCTTTTCTATTTTATGCAAGTCATTACGGCCGTCTTGCGAGCATGTAAGTGTATATTTTTGATAAGCTTATTTCAAAGTAAATGTTTCTTATTTTGAACAAATTACGTAAAATGATTTATTCAAACATTTGTTGCGAATTTTTTTAATAATTCAAACATTTACATAAAATTCTTCCCATTTATCGATAAAGTATGATGAACTTCGGAAATTCGCAATACAAAATTATATTTTCAATTTCACGTAAAGTTGTCATATCGAGAGCACTTGTGCAATTTATACCAGATAGGCTAATATTTTACAAAATTGTTCGAATTGAAAGTCTCAGCTTCACTGAGGAGACAGCTTTGGTTCTGCCTACCAGCGGCATCGAAATACATCGGATGTTATGGAGAGAATTAGAGAAGGTTCAACTTGGATGATTTTCCATATCATATTGGTTTAGTGTCCATCTGAAATTTTACCGACTTGGAGAAATAAAGCAAGCATTTGATAATTTAAAATAGGTGAATTCTACAATGAGTACTGATGGTAAAATAGCTTTTATTGAAAATAAACGTTTTCAGGCAATTCTCAAGATTCAAGATTCAAGATTTATGGTTAAAAAAAGCAAATTGCTGTACAATACCATAGGATATACGTATAAAAAATTATATAAAAAATCGTTACTTGTATGATCATGTCCATGTTCTTCATCGGTGGAGCAAAAATAATCCTCAATGGCAACACAGACTGAGGGAAAAGAATCTTTGGATGGACGGTAGTTCCGTGCGTTAAAATTTTATAGACATAAATAGGTAGGGGCCAACGCAGTAGTTCTCAACATAAGGTTTCGTAACCTTTGTTTAAAGATGTGTTCGTTCGATGAGGTAACAATATCTATCGGCAAGCTATTCCACAAGAAGGATACACGAACAGCGAAGAAGTGACGACGACAATTCAATCGTGAGTGTGGGATTTGAAGGGTCAAAGGGTGGCTGCGTGTGGGGACAACGGAACGAAACTTGAAGAGGTGTTTGAGAGGGTGGGATTTCGCGTAGATGATTCTATGTACGGAACTGGTAAAGGATACACGGAAATAACAGAAAATATTATGGGAACTTTATCTTCGGAACGCCTGATTTTCATTATTAGTTTTCGTAGCTGAATCGTGTCATGATTCACTGAATGTTTTCAATACTCATGCATAATGTGAAGAATCGTTTCGACGTACTCTAAAATTATGTTCATCTTCCTGGAATAACAGATTCAATACCTCAAAGCAAAAACTAATAATCACAAATGTATCTGAGAATGAACGTTTGTGGAACGTACTTTTTAATACAGGGGTATACTATACTACTGATTTTTTCCTAATGCTTTCAGCTATCAGTTCGAGGCAGTGCGTCTGTGAGTCGACATTTTTTCTCATTGAATATTTCAGACACTCCCAACATTAGCCTCATTTAAATGTCGATTCACTAATGCTATGACCGGCTAATATTTCATGATCAGCCAATGCAAAGCATTTCAAATGACTCTTAAAACGCGATAATTTTACGTACATACTGTTTCGACAAAATGGGATATTTTGCACCAGTCAAAAATGTGTTGTCAATTCATGTAATTACAAGATGTGATAAAGCTAATCTGATTCCATCGGCGATATATTAGCTTCAACTAATGTAGAAATAAGCTCATTCACATGCATTTCCATCATACACGACCCGACCGGTTTCGTGCTGTCTACACTCCTTTGAACGGGGTAGGACTATTATGATCCACATGCGCTTGAAACACTGGCAGACTGGTAAACATATTGCGCTTTAATGCCACTGTTGGATAAGGTTGGTATATATGCCAACACAAAAGCGCAAATTTTTCACCATTCATTCAGTTTTATGCGCATGCGGATCCTGATCCTATTGTCCCTACCTGGTAAATGCAAACAGAATGAAACCGGTCGTGGAGTGAGCGATGGAAATGCAGGCAAATGAGGTTGTTTTTCATGGTCATGGGTTCAAACCCGGTCTACATGAGTGTGGGCTCATGTGATTGAACAGGTTGGTCGTACCAACCTTATCCGACAGTGCAATACAAGCAAAACTTGTTCAATCTACAAATAATTTTCACGTTTTACTTCAATATTTGCCTACATTTTTTGATAGTCGTAGAAGTAGATTTATGATTGTCAAAAATTTACAGCATCCATTTTATGGTCGGTCACGGATTACATCCGCAAACACGACAAACTTTATTAGATTTTTAGATAAAATTGATCAGAGTGTCAAACATACTGGTAGAGTTAATGAAAATATTATTGCAACAACAACCGCCCTCGCAAAAACATGGTATTCTTCTCACATGATTGGGATAGAGATATTCATGCCCAATATGAATTTGATAATAAAAGTTCGAGAGCGAAATGGTGGTTCTGTTGCATTTTGATTAACATAATCGACTCAAGTAAACAGAATCTACCATTATTAACGCTGATGTCTAGTGAAGTTAGTATTATTTGTGTGGTTTTAGTGGGCAGGAAATAGATCGATTGAAGGCTGCTGTTTTGCTTTGTCTCCCAATGAAGTTATTTCCCCGACCGTTAAAAAATGATATTTTAACCGAATCTTATAATCGAGGAGTGTCATCGTATGTCATTACGATCCACACAGAAAGAGATGAAAAGAGGGTGTTCTGTGGCGTTGATTGCAGGCTTTAGCTGGAGGAAGGTCCGGGTTTGTGCGTTCAATTCAAAAATTGGTTTGTAGGGGGCGCTGTTTGAACTGCGATCAATGACGATAGTCCGAAGACGTAGAAAGCCAATAATCACGTGTGAGTGCGAGTCAAGCACTCAATCACTTAGATTAACATTTCGCTGTACGATTACGTAGATTATGTAGAGCGGAAAACCACATCATTAATACAAATTTCACCGGAATTTAGCATAAAAGAACAACCAAATTCTTACTCGAGGGTGAATTCTCTGTTGTTTATGGAACAAATTTAGAAGCGATTGCGAAACTGAATACCGACAAGAACTCGCAAATCTTTTCAAAAGTAGCAACGGGAAATGGTTTTTGTTGTTTGCAGCAGAACAACAAAGTGGATGGCACTGAAGTAAGCAGCGTGGATGCAGCATAAAGCTGAAAATACTCTCACTATTTGGAACCAGTTCCTTATTATTCGAAACAATGCCACTTCACTTATTCAAAAGTATAAAAAACCGCACCAATTGATGCTGCTGTCGAAATTGCTAGGCAACCGTAAGAAACTATACACAATCGTAAACACGTGGGTGAAGATCAAACCAGGTATTTCCACCATCAAAAATGGTGAAAATCTTGCTGATACCGCGTTGAAAACACCGATGTTTTACGCAATTTATTACTCTAAAGTTTTGGAAACAATCTTTTCAGTGGAACGTTATGGTATTCCGGCTACTCGAGAATCTAGACTTTGGGAAACATGTTGATACATACAGAGATTGTTACATGTCAATTGGTTAAACAGAATGTACGAAAATTTTCTGGTTCCAATGACATCCCACCAGGTGGCCTTAGTTTCTGTCATCGTCAGCTAAGTTAACTGCTTTTCGGCTAGCTTAAATATTAATTGCTCAAGGGAGTGGTAACAAAATATTAGAAATCGGGCATGATTCCTTAGATGATCCTAAGATGAAATGCCCTCCCAGGCTAATGAGCTCCTTCTGCCTGAATCAAACTGGTTTTCAGGCGCCAGTCACTCGCCCTCGCCCTTCTCCTGTTGGTAGAACCAGTTATACCGGGCTCGGAGGGCCACTCGTGCAGGCCAGAAGCTGGACTTCGCTGTCAGAGGCTATTTGAGACTCGCGCCATAAGGGAGCATTTTATACACTGTGGGAGGTTATCCACACTGCCACTGCTCTTGCCTAGCGAATATTTTAACTGCATTTACCGACTGGAAGAGTGAGTTGGGTAGATATAATTGCATTCACATTTGTTACTTGGACATTTCCAAAAATTTTGACAGTGTCAAACACCATCTACTTCGTCAGAAGTTTAAGGGTTCAACAATCTGTGATACACTTCAATAGTGGTTGTGGTTCTAGTTGTCAAATCACCACATAAGAGTTAGAGTAAATGGAGTGCTTCGGAATGAGAATACAGCTAAGTTTCACACGAATCTGTGCTATTTCCGCTTCATGTTCTATTATTCATAAATTATTTACCACTCTCTCATGTCGTCAAATTTTATTCTCTTCGTGGATTGTGTGAAAACGTTGATGCGAATGAATTCAGCAGATGACTGTGAGAAAGTGCAAATGTTTTGGCTGGACTTATCCGTATAAAATGCTGTGAATGATATGACATTCAACACACGGAAACGCAAGATGCTGCATATTTGCCAAATCATGTCTTGTACATATCGACTTTTGAACTGTAACTCGTTATAGAGGTGGGTTGAGAACAAACATTTAAGTATTGATAAGTGGAATCCTAAAATGCACGGTTCACTGCCAGAATGTATATCGACAGGCGGAATATATTGCTGTCTTCAATAAAGTATAACACGGCGCAAAATAGTTACATATGTTTTTCGCGATTTTCCGTACACTGCAAGATTGAGACGTCTGGGTCTACGTGACATAAACCAAATGAGGATACGGCGCTAAATTATTCTTGTCTATAGAATTGTGTCTGCCGAATGACATCCAATATGACAATTTTTTCAACAGTGTAAAGGGATAGCGACACTTCGACATACCTGATCCCATTGTATCTCAAGCTTTCGTATTGTTCGTCGAATCAATTTTCACCGCACTTGCTATGTTTTTCTAAAATTCATCACCACAATATTTGAAGGTGTTGTTGTAAAGTAAGAACATTCTTACCTCAAATCTTTGAAAACTTGAATACTTGAATTATGTAAACGTAAAGCTTTCACAGATCAATAGCGGACTTGTTTCAAAAATGATGTGTTGCTTTCTGAACAGAAGTGGATGATGAATATATCCTCATTTGCATGAAATTGAATCACATAAGGCATAAAGAAAATGTATTCGGCGAAATATATGACGTGTAAAACGTTGGAGCTTTACTTTATTGAAGGCCGACTTAGCGTGTTTGTTACATTGAAATTCAGGGTGAATAAACGTTACAGTTTATTCCGTATCATGTAATTGTTTGATATATACAGAATAATAACTTAAACATACCTACCGTATTTCGATGGCATTACTTTGCCTGACTAACGCATTTTTCGCTATTAAATTAAAAGGTTCAATTTAAAAAGTCGGCTGTGAGTTCCAACATAACATTATAATTAGGATTTCGGTTAGCTATAAAACCTTTATAAATTAAAAAATATTTGAATGATATCATTTATCGGAGGAACAGGTAATGCTTAAATTGAGAAATTTTTCGTCTGCGCGAAACCACCTTCAATAATCCAATCCAGCAGAAAGAGGCAGCTCTAGCTGGCACAGTCTAACATCACTAATAATGGATGTATATTTTTTATTAAAACAGTCTTTGACATAAATTACTGAAACCTATATGACACATAAATCCATATACATATGCGCGATTAATTTTTGAGTGTACTGTTAAATTCCGGGATCTTGGGAATATACTATCAACGCTACATGATGCGGCAGAAATGTGAGACCCTTAGTATGTTCGAGTGTCAATCTATTTAGTGAAAGCAAGGTGGTAAAGCAGACAGAATGTTCCAATACGAATATTAAGTTTCCGTTTCGAATCCACTACACTCGCCAACTTTTATTAATGCGTTTGAAACGGCTCTTCATAAAACCTTTGTTTAAATTGAGTAAGAATACCGTTTTTCGATTGTACCAACCTCCGAATCTTGATTTTGATATCTGCTTTTGAAACTTCGTTTCAAATAACCACCTATCCAAATCCGTGGAACAAGAAATCACTCAGGTGGAGTAGCCATTTTTTGATATTACCCATTGAGAATGCTTCGCTACGCTTCTTGTTCTCGTTATTTATATATTGAGATTCATTTATATCTGTTTTACTTAATATCAGTGTTTGGGCCGCAAATGAAGTGTAAGTTTTCGAAATTGTTTGTTTAAACGACAAAATTCATTTTGTGATTAACTGTGAGATTTACAATAATCGTTTATAGGAACTTCATAACAAAACAGATGTAAGTATACTTGCATTAATTTAATATATGTTCGATCTGCGTAATTCAACTTTCGTTCAAATAGACAGTTTTTATGAACAAACCAAATTTACAGGAAAACTGACTAACTCGAAGATGGTAATTAATTAAGATTTCAAGAAATTTGGATTGGATGCTGGAAGTCAAGAAATCAATGCCTAGCAGGATTAAAAGCGGCAAATGTTTTGAGTATTTTGCATTTAAATGAATACATACATATGCAAAATTGTATAAAAATATACATGCATACATACATATATACACACATACATTCATACATGCACATATAAATACATACATTATGAATACATTTATACATACATACATGCGTAAATTCGTACATACATGCATTTATAAATTTTATATATATATATATATATATATATATATATATATATGTTTTACTCATCTGATATTAATATTATAATTTTCGATGTATTATCAATTTGCAGTTCGGCAGATCAAGAGTAAGTTGCAGTAAATAAGTACATCCTATGCGTCTTTTGCTTGAATATTATTAAAAAACTTTCATCATATTTGGGTTTATCATATTGTCAAGTATTGGATAAAAATGCTTTTGAAAGCATTTTTAAGGTAAATTAACAAATAATTTGAATTAAGTCGGATATTTGAGTTAATATTGATGCGTCAAATCGACAATCGACCAATGCGTTTTTGAATTAAATCATTTGGTTCATCTCCTACAGATGTATCTGTTCAAGATCTCCACACTCGATTTGATAGAAAATGTCTTATCTTATTCAAAACATTTTCTCTATGATTCATCTGTGCATTATTGTTTATAAAAGCTTACAACGTTTTCCAGTGAAACTGTTTGGGTGTAAAAAGTTATAATTCGGGAGAGAGAAGATTTCAATCATATGTTCGCTTCCCGCAAAAATATTTTTCTAAATTCGTGCGGAGCAAAACGTGGCTATTAAAATTACCCCATAAACTATGCTTCGTTGTAAATGACATCTCCGTTTTGTCAATAAAACTATTATGGATCTCTTGGCGAATTTCACCAATTAATGTTTAATTTCATTACAATTTCAGTATTGAATATTCTAGATGGAGATAGTGAGTTGTTGAAAAACTTCATTCCTAATCAAGATTCATCATGTATTCCAACACAAAACTGAATAAACTTCATTTAATTTACTACAAACAGCGATCAGGTCATGAAATTCATGTGAGTTGAATTTATCGAGTGATCCGAAAACATTGAACCTCATATAATAATCGAACGATTCTGTTTACAATAGGAATAAATCTGTGAATAGTTATTCGTTAGTTATTCGTTATATGTGAACCATCAATAAACCGTCTTCAGGATTTAAAGTGCGTCAAACATCCGTGCTTACTACTCGAGTTTGACGTATCATCAAGTCTTCTAATTAAGTAGGTAATTTGGATCATTAAAAGCAAGAGACGCATGAAGTAATTTATTTAATAAGCAGTCGATCGGAATTAATTCAAAGTACGCAATGTTTGAATGATAGCATCTATCTATATCCTAATTCTGGCTGATTAGAACTGTGTGCTCGATTAAAAGATCGCAAATTCAAATGGAATTTTGAGATGCTCGAACAATCACAGGTTAAAATTTGAAGCACTTCAACATTATGTCTGGCTTTGGTATTATAAAGGATTTTTGATTAAATACATACGAAATATTTTGTCTTAACTTAATTTGGGAAAGAAAGTGTTCCACATGATGATCGTCGGTTATTTTTGGAATAGTGCGAATCATTATACTATTTAAGGAAGTTTTACGTTTTAAACAGTAAACGACAATCGATCTCAAGCAAATGTAATCACTTTGTAGGCAGAATATCTATTGAATGTGGAATATGCTCTTAGCCGTTCAACAATATGTTTTAATTCACACGCTGTTTTTATCTAATAGCATATAATCAATTTGATTAATGCTCATATGTAGGATGTTCGATAACCCACTGTCAATTTTGCTTTATGCCAGATCAAAGTTGTAAACACGCGGACAAGTAAGATTTTGTTTTTCGAATGGCAGTCAAAGTGAGATGATCTTTCTTACGTGAAATTGCGTTTTATGGATCAGTTTCAAACAGATAATGTGCGAAAATTCATTGAAAAATTCTTACCGCCTATATTGAATATCGAGAACTGAGATTCATGTCTCCAAACCAAATAAAAAGAAAGGCGAAAATGTATCAATTTGACAACGAATAGCTACTCACATGCAGCTAGTCTATAAATACACGCTAAAACACTGAAAATTTGAGATTCGTTTTCGATATATTAGATTACTGGTGATATTCCTTCGGGTTCTTCTTTGTCAAACTAGAAATTGCAACCAGTGAAACAAAATAATCGATTTAATTTTAATCTCTATATTTATATTTTTGTAAGTTTAATTACACAACAATTCCCTCGATTTTGTAGCTATTCATTTATAACTAGTCTGAGAAGTATATATTATAATAGAATCGAATCTTCTTAAATAATGTACAGAAGATTAATTTATTTGTGAATTGCGAACCAAATTATTTGAGTTCATGTTGATCTAAGTGATACTGTCATTGAAACTATGAATTCAAAAAGACAGGGATCACAAACCAATGTCACTTCGTTGACCTCGTCTATCTTGTGCGATTGATTCGAGTTCTTTCACATCCCAGATGTTGCAACGCAATTGTTGCCCATTCAATATACATGCGAATTCATATTCTAGAGAAATAAATTTTCACATATTTTCTTTCATTTTAGATTCAACGCATACCATTGTTCAACCGCTGCAAGCAAAATTTAGTTAGTTGTAGTGAAATGTAGTTGCACTAGTTGGTTGGTTGAACAATAAAAATTCAAATAAATTTTATCTTCTCCTTTGAGATAGTGGGTCAAATAAAAACAAATATAATTAGTTTTTGATGCTCACATCCTCTACAATTTCATGTTACAACTGAATTCTGGATGTTTTCTCACATCATGTAAAGACAGTAAGCTTCAGCGTATTAGAACACAGAAATTTGAAAATGTTGTAAACAAAATTAAACTTGGAAGGCACGAATAATCATATTGGAGATGTCACACTTCAGATGAATTTAATATAGAAGGGATCTAAGTCACACATTATGATTATGGAAATGAAGATTTTCCACATTATTCACATTTCCGAACTGATACACTAGAATCGGTTGCTCGTTGTGTGCATTTATCTGGTGAATTATATACAGTTATTGTTTGGAAGAACTTCTACGCGTATTTTAATAAGAGCAGCATTGATTGATCAACTAATTCATGGAATACGTATGAGGCAAAGAAACCTATTTTTCCGTTTTGAATAAAAAGCGATTTATCGGTTGAATTACAACCGATGAGCGCAACTGTACAACATGCAATATAGATACTGATGCATCGACTTGCTATAAGCGGTAATGTCTTTTATATTCGGGCAAACGCTCCGAATATTGTATTCCAAGGCTTATTTAAGCCATCTCAACAAATCAAATTTTGTAGGAGATTTTAAGATCAGGATGATGAAGTAAATAGTGATTACTCATCCATGCCAACCTATCGAAATGTTCACATGGTTGATCACAACGGTCTAAAATGGAAGGAATGGAATAGAGTTTCACTCTTACTCGAGCCCAACAGCAGTGCATATCCTCAGATTCGGGTGGGCTTCAAACTATCACCATTGTAGTCCAACACCTTACGGCATGGGGTACCAACAAGCATTTGACCGATCGCAATTAAGTGATAATGAATCTTTCTCCAGACTGGCACATTTGAGTAGCTTTGTATACTCGACCAGTCAAGAAGTAGCCAGTAAAATCTGTGGTGGCGCTCACAGCGACAGCTAATAATCGGAGGAAGGATGTCAGTTACATGCTTATGGTGTGATCCAGGAATAGTGGCCGGGGGCATATTATACTCTTCAGCATCCTACAAATAAAGTATTACACAACGCCCTGATTTCTTCCTACTATTGGTTATATCTTTGGGAATACGACTAATTTCTATTTCTCTCCACATGACCCAATCACCGTAGGCCTCGCTGTCGTGTTACGGTCCACGTGCTCAGTAATCTCGCTTTGAAAGCACGTTAGCATTCGTTAAGTTGCTTATTCGCGATATGTTTAAGATACGATTGGTGCTCCTTTTATGGAAATCGTTCATCCTTCGTTCGTGTCTTGCTTTGATGACCTAGTTTTCACCTAGTTTTCAGGAATCAAGTAAAAATCCATTGGACAGAAACTGGTTTCAAAGTTCAAAGCTTTTATGGTGTAAAGTATATGGGTTCAAAGTTTGGATTGGTCAACATGAAATTGTCCAAATTCCATTTGAATATATCCAAGTTGGGTGAATGTGCAACATTACAAGGTAGGTAGTTCCAGGTAAAGCATATACGTACAGAATAAAAGTACCTTCGACAGTTTAGTCTAGAGTCGAGAATATGTACTGTATAGTCGTGACTCCGGCTGGTTCTGGGTGGTAGTCGCGTGAATAGTTGATTTAGGGGATGGTTGGGGGTATGCAGTATATTGAACATAAGTATCAAATCACCTCTAAGACGGCGGTAGCGAAAGTCGAATAGATTGAGACTTGCAATATGATCTTCGTATTGTTTGTGCTTTAAACCGAGTACGAGCTTGGTGGTCCGATGATATATTCTTTGCAAGAGGCTGATGTCCTTCTGTAGCCAGGGTGACCAAGCCTGAACGGCATACTCCATTGTTGGCCTCAAGTACGTATTAATTATTCGATGAACGGTTTGCTTCGTGAAACTCTCGAACACGCGTTTTAGCAGTAGCAGTACTCTTGATGTCTTCTCATAGACAGCTGTGACGTTATGTGACGGTATCGAAGTGCTGCTCACCCACACACCCAAGTCCTTCTCCTTGTCAGTGCTTTCAAGAATATGGGAACCAAGGGTGTAGGAGTACTCGAAATGTCTTCTAACAGTCAATACCTTGCATTTTCTGACATTGAAAGGTAGTTCATTTCTAACTGACCAGTCTTGTAAGGCATCGAGGTCTAGCTGAAGCTCTCTGCAATCCTCAGTTGTACGTACTTGTGTCCACAGCTTGATGTCATCCGCAAATAACAAGATTTTACAGTGAACAAGTTTAGGCAAGTCGTTGACATACATCAGGAAAAGAAGTGGTCCAAGCACTGATCCCTGCGGCACCCCACTCGTTACTGCAATATGTCGTGACAAAGCACCATCAACCCTTACTCGAATTACACGGTCGCGGAGATAATCCTCAAAACAGGCTAGTAATGAACTCTTGATTCCACATAGCTCCATCTTTTGTAGCAACAGACTGTGGTTGACACGATCGAATACTTTTGACATATCAAGATAACAGGCGTGTACTGTGAAACTTTTGTCTACAGCTTGTGTCCAGTCATCGAGGGCGAGCAGAAGGTTTGAAAGGCAAGAGTGTCTTTTTCTGAAGCCGTGTTGTTCGACTGTGAGCAAGCAATTGTCTTTCAGATATTTTGTGACGCTGTTTGCTACGAGGCGCTCCATCTCTTTAGAGATCACCGGTAGTAGTGTTACTGGTCGATAGTTGGATACTTCGGAACTGTTTCCTCCTTTGGGGATGGGGGTAATGATGCCATTCTTCCAACCACAGGCAACGAAACTTTGGATTAAAGAGAGGTTAAACAAGTATGTGAAAGGCATACACAAAGTATAAGCACAGTTTTTAAGAATCAACGGGGTAATTTCGTCAGCTCCGGGAGATTCTATCGTGTTGAGATTTAGCAATGTGCGGAGGACACTCTCCGAGGTAATAGTTAGTTGTTGTAAAACATTTTCGGGTGAGATGACGGGAGTTAAGGGACAGGTAACGGTGTTTCGTGAGCTGAAGACAGTGGAGAAGAAATGGGCTAGAACTTCTGCAGATTGCGATGCTGTGGTTGTTGTTTCATCACGTGTCTTTAGAGCAGCAACTCCTGGTTTGACCCTTGACCGGTTATTTATGATCTGTTAGAGAATTTTGGGGTTGGATTCCATTTTGTTGAGTAAATGATTTTGATAATTCAGTTTGTCATCAACAACAAGTTTGCTTAACTTATTTCTCAGCAAACAGAATGTCTCCCAACTCTCAACTGTGGTATCATGTAGATGAGCTCGCCATGCAGCATTTCGCAAGGTCAACCATTTTCGTGTTCGGCTTCTCAGCTTAAATGTATATCCATTTTTTGCACCTTTGGAACAAGATGAGAGTGCATTTCAACGGCAAATTTAAGTTCGGTTATCATCCACTGTCACTGATCGTGCACGTTGTCGGACTTAAGACCAGGGTCTGTGGCTTTGATAAGAGTAGATTTAAGTTGTGGAAAGTCAATTTTTCTAATCACCTTGTTGATGTCACTTGTTCTGATTGCCTGGCAAATATAGTCAAACGTAATAACTAAGTGGTTACTGAGTCCTATTGGAGCTTCATAAGTGAGACTTTCAATCACGTGCTCTTCATTTGTCAGTATTAGGTCCAAGATAGACGGCCTTTCAGTACCACGAAATCGGGTATTGTTGAAAATATGGTTGTAGAGTGGAATTTCTTCTAGGAACTGTTGAAATAAAGCATTTAAGGAATTTTCTGGATGAACTGAATTTCCCTTAAAGTTCGGCAGATTAAAGTCTCCGATCAGTAGAAGTCTGCCGCGGTATCTGTTAGCCGCTAAGCGTATATTTGCAAAAAATGCTGAATTGTAGGCTTCGTCGGCTGAGGGCGAACGGTAAATCACACCCACTATGCATTTTTTCCCTGTTGTTACATTCAGCGAACACCATAATGTGTCTTGCAGTTGTGAATCGTCATCAGTGATCTCTTGGCAGAGCAGTCTCCGAATGTGGTAAAGCGCAACACCACCTCCTCGAGTCAGGCGATCGCGACGAAGTAGAGACATTCCTTTAATGACAACCTCATTGTCTGTTAAATTTGGATGAAACCATGTCTCCGTTACAGCAATCACGTCTGGCGAGTGTGTGGTAGTTAGTTCAGTCAATTCGTGTAGTTTGTTTGTCAAGCATTAAGCATTCGTATATAAACATTTGACAGTCAATGTTGACAGCAAAGACGGTTCATTTGAGCAGGTAATTTGAGTACGCGTCAGAGATGGTGGGTAAATTACATCACCGAGTAATGACGGGGTATAAACCGAAGTTATTGGTCCGGCTTCTTTGGATGGTAAAACATGTGTGCGTCTTATTGCTCGCCGACGGCTTGAATCGACAATTAGTTTTCGGTGTGAATTGTTCAGTCCGACTCGATTCGAACCGGACCTACGACGTTTTTTGATGCATTGATTTCCTCCATTTGGATGGAAACGCTGCTATCCGCTATCTCCAAACGGGAGACTGTTTGACTTGGTTTGTGTGGGCTAAGTCTAACATTCTTGGGTAGTGTTCGTTTCCCTTTTGTCCATTCCGACCTTACTATTTCAGCCATAGCGCTGGTTAAGAACGTAATCTTCAGAAGTTTCGGTCCATCCCCCTTATATTTTGCGAAAAAGAAACTCAAAAAGTGTCCACAACAACGGCATTAGAAACATCGAGAGAACACGCAATGTAGCGCCATTGTTTGACGTCGTGCTATACGGTTTCCTGATTCGATGCTCTAGAAGTATTTTCTGGTACACCAAGCAGAACTATACTTCGCGATACCGTTTGTTTCCTGTGGTTCAAGCTGCCCTTCCTTTCCCACCATGGTACATCGGGATATATGCGGCAGTTTGAGTCGGAATCTGACTTGAGTAGGTATGCATTCAGCAATACGTTCTCGATATCAGCCTCGCATTTTAGTGTTACCTTGAGCAAGCGAGGTTGACCAATATGAGGTGAAGTTGAAAGGCGGGTTAGACAAGTCACTTTTTCTGCGTTTACATATTCAATTTTCATTAGGTGACAAAGCTCAGACCATTTCTCGACATCGTTTTTCTGTTTGCTATCAAACAGGCTTTCTTGGGACTCGCTGACATTCGTACATATCACGTTCAGCGTGTATGGGGTGTTCTTTTTTGTATCCAAAAGTCAGGCGTTTTAGAATTAAAAACATTTGTGGCTTGACTTTGTGAGTCGGTTACAGCAGTTTTGGAGTGTACAGCTGAGGTCGACCGTAACAGCATATCTTTGTAAGAATTATCTAATTCTGTGGTTGTTTTAGCTGATTCCGAAACGAAAATAACCCTGCTTTTTTGCTTTTTTGGCACACGAATAGACTAAGTCTTAGATTCCTTCAATGGTGGTTCCGAAATCGATGTATTGATATGATGGTTTACATCAGTGATCACTTGCGTACTCACATGATTTAACAACATTTCTTCCACACGTCGAAGGCCCAACCCCAAACCGGCCATTCTATTTTCTAATTTTGCTTCAAAAGTATCGGCTTTGTGCAAAGATGTAGCTATGAAACGAACACAGACATAGCATGCACCTGGAACCATTTCATTATTTAATAATGCTATCGAGTCAGGGGCTAAATTATGGTCGCATTTATCATGGATTTTACCCATACACAGAAAACACGTTATTACTTTACGCGCCATGGGACTCACGAGTTGTTTGCATGCTTTGCACGTGACTTCGGGACAATTCTGCGTGTCGAGATTCGTCCTATCAGCTGGGCCGGCCGTGACCAGGCACTTGGCAATGAGGTCAAGTTGGTCCGATGTCGCTGTCACAGTTTGATCGATCGATTTTTTAATCCGTATGTTGGTTCTCGTGATGCGTTCAAACGTGTTAGTAGCCTGAATTGGGTTGTTCGGCTGTGTGACGGGTTTTTGTTCGACGGGCCGAGGTGGCTGTTTTAGAACACGTGATTTTGTCATGTATCAAATAATCCAATATAACTCGTTAACTACACAAGCTAGAACACAGAAACAAGTATCAAAGTGCGTAGCTCGACGCGATCTTTGCAATGATAGCAAAAACCGTAGAATAGTAAGCGATTGAAAAAAGTTTGCGCGCGTGAGCAAACTGTGAAATTTACGCCGATATGATAACTTTGCTGCTAATCCGTTGACAAGAGCCAAACAGATAAAATTCCGATAGCTATGATCGAAAGTAGCACAGAATTCTTGGAATGAGAAAACTCCAAGCAGATTCGGCGAAGATATAAGCAGAAGTGTCAGAGCAACAAAAAAATGCGACTGCACAGTACGTCAGTAAGACAATACACTTTTGCAAAATATGCTCGAATTCACTTTTGGCTCTGCTCATGGTTCAGCTCCGCGATCTACTGAAACATTGGTTTCATGTAGTTGACGTCATGCTCTACATCTGACATCTGGTATTTAGGTAATGTGATATCCATGAAAGACTCTATTAGCTTTTTGTACGGTGGGCTGAAATGTTGTATATCGCTCTTGATGGTGGGAGAAGTACATATAGTTTGTGAGCCGTTTATGTTCAGGTACTTTACGCTATCTCTCAGTTTGTGCCGCACATGGTCTACCATTACACCGTGGTCTTGGAATATATTTAGGACAATTATGTGATTAGAAACTTCGGATACAGTGAAAACCCAATTGCTAGGTCTCCGATGGCCTAAATTGATGGTGATGATTCTTTTAACTTATGTACATATAGTTGTACCATTAACTGCACTCAACACGATAATAAATAATTTGTTTCTTCCTTTTGACCGTGGTGGTATCACACTCATCTTAGCTCCATGTTTGTATTAACATCTCGTACATGAAAGACACGACCTTTGTGAAAAATGCCAGTCTTTGCGGCCGTCATCACGAACTGGCATTCAACTTTCCTATTTCTGAAAGGAGCCAAGCTTAAAACACTTTTGTGCTCTATTTTCAAATCGCGCGTGGTTCCAGCAGAAACCAAGTTTATTTGCATTGCGACTCCTCATTGGACTCTTATCCCCCATAGGCTTGTTGATCCGATTTTCCAAACTGCGAATGGCATGACTGTGGTGGTTGTCAGCTGAATCTGCGTTCATGACCCTGCTTACGGCCAGTTTCCTAATCTCGACGATCTTATCCGATCTTATCTTGCTAATCATGTGCAGAACTGGGAATTAGTGAATAAGTTAGAGCTAATAGTCACCTGGCTATGATCACTATAAGGCTTACTTATGTGCGGCATGGCATGAGAATGTTGATGGAATGTAAAATCATCGAATGATCAGGAACAAACTCAACGTGTGTTCTTCTTCGGGCACACCAGTTTGGTAGGCTCAAGTGGTGTTTTCGACCACTTCATTCTAGCGACGGCTTTGTCTTTTAAAGTTCTTCGTCTCGGCTCACTGCGCGATTCGGAAGTTATGGTCGCTTTTACCCTGCGAATATTGATGCTAAATACCTCACAGAGGCTGGAACTTGGTCAACGTTAGGTGTGTGTGTATTGCAAATTTCTTTTTCTACCATATTCGAAAACATGATTATACAGTCGGAGAAGATAGTAGATTACGAGATATTTTCAGTCTAATGATTGATATGGATGATATAGTCGGTTATAGCTTCGGGTGTTTTATAACCAGAAATTGTGAATTGCGCATATTAGTAAATGTACTGCATACTTCATCGGCCTATTTCAAAGTGAAACTTGATAGCTACTGTGAAAGAGCAGCCAGGTATGCTGAAACGAATTTGGGGGATAAAATCTCACCTTTGAGATCCACCTTCTCAGTCGGTAGCAGGCCAGAGCTTAGCTTGTGACTTCCGCAAAACGGTAAAGGCAAAAATGAAATCTTGATCAGAAAATTCCAAGTCTAATGTAGTGAATAGTGGCCATGAACATGGTTTGTATCTATAGGACAACAACAAATGAACATGTCCATGAATAAGTGGGTTGCTGAGTTAGATAAAGCATACGCAAAAACTCCCTCAAAAGTGAGGGCATAGCGAGGCCGATGGAAGTTCGTTGTAATTGATGAGTCTGATGAATTAAATGTTCAGACTAAATGGGATTTAGTTTCCAAGGTTCACCGATAAACTTCACTTGTTAAACATTTTGCACGTCCGTTGACTCGGTTGTGAATAAATCTACTCAATTGTCTGAGATTCGTCGTTTTGGAAATCGAACTTGATTCCGCGGGTATTATTGGTAAACTGTAAGTTTCGGCGAAACTATATACCATGTACATTTGTATGACAGCTTTAAAAATATTGAGGATTCAATCAAAATTTGGTTGGAGTGTTTGGTTTTTGTGGGTTCATATGGTGTCAATATACAGGCCCGTTAGTGGAGTTCACTTTTATATAAGCATGGAGTTTTAAATTCAAAATTTAAAATCACTGATCTTGGTAGCGATCGGAATGTCCTCTGATAGTGAATTTAATAAAGAGCAAAAAGGCACGAAGAAAAGAATGACGTCTTCAATCGAGTCTCGATAGCTGTACAAAGAGACAATTCGAATGACTCCGTGCATCATTATGGGAACTGATATTTATCAAATCGCAGAGAGGGTGATTTTCAATCCGCAGTATTTTATATGTTAGGATATTGTCGCACCTTATTATCCTTTCTGTCAAATCGGTCAAACGGAGCATGGCCATTCGCTCTTGGTATGGGATGTGCTGCATACCATCAACTAGCTCCGTCACTCGGTTGTAAATTTTATCCACCAATCTAATTTCTTAATGCAGCCACACTTCCAAAACTATGATCGTTGGATGGATGTTAGTATTTTTGATGCGTGGGAGACTTTAGGGAAAGGACCACCCGAACATTCTTATTAGCGTTCCGAAGATACCTCTTGCCATGTTGAGGACACTCTGGCAAATACTATTTAGTCTCATGTTTCAAGTAATCCAGATACCAAAAACATTCTTAGAGCTGGTCCAAGTCAAGTTTACATGGCCTAGGTTATATGTATGCTAGTAGTGCCGGCGAACTTTTAAAATTTCACGTTTAAGTATGTTGAAATGCATCTGATTTCATCAAAAAGAATCATATTGCGTCGTACTAAATGCGAAATATGTTTTATGTATAACAAGAAAAGGATAGGCCCGATCAGTTAACCATGAGGAAAGTCGCTGGTGATGTTGATGTTTTTCTATAGAACGTCGTCAATGCGGACTCGCAAATGCCGATCCATTCGTTATCAACGATTATAACTTTCCTGTTATTCCATGTTGCACTAGTTTTGACAGAAGCAGGCTTTCGTTGACCATAGCAAATGGATTGGATAAATCAATATAGCGGACATGAACTTATTTTTCTAGGAAACAGGACGTTGTCCAATCGTCTAGATTGATGAGTAACTTTGACAGATAAGATCTGTTTCGGCGAAACCCATATTGAGCTGCTGATAAAAGCTCATTAGATATGATGCTCTTATATAATTTTCCAGATACAAGGGAGCAGCGTGATTGGTCTGTAATTTGTTAAGTCGAAACGATAGCCACCCTTGTAAATTAGTCTTATCACACCAGCTTTCCATGCTGACGGTACGCAACCGTGGCAAAGTCTTCCGATTAAAACGTCAGCTGGAGAGCATGAGATGTGTCTATAACATGCATGAGGAATAACTGGGATAATGTTGTACCCACCCGGTTATTTCTTCCGATATAGTAGGTGGGAGTCAATAACGACTTAATCAGTTCAATGTTCACTTTAGTTCAGCTCACTTTGCACAGGATAGTATGTGGCTAACGAGAAAATCGAGCGTCCAGAATTTCCTTCGGTGGAAAGTTGCAGGGAAGCATCCACCACTGCAAAACGTTTTTTTTTTAGTCTATTTGAAATCTCCGACGATTACGACGACAAGAGATTATCCGGATTGTATTTAGGAAGCACCGCAATATAGCTGATGCTGGAAAAAGAAACAGCATTTTCTCCTCACCATCACGGTGAGAGGTCAGCTGGATTAGCATCGTGTAAAATGGAATAAAAAACACAGAGAACTCTAGCCCTTACTTTATTTACGGGATAACGATATAAGTTAAACTACCTAAGCTTGTATACCAATTAAGGAGAGTAATCAGGAAAAAACTTACCTTAGTTGCGGTCCAAACCCTGTCTAAAACTCGAGATGGTACTGCAGGATATAAGTTGTTCTGGAAGAATGTTCCAAAAGTTACAACCCTAAGGCTAAAAAAGTGTTTCATGGAGTCTACCCGACATCATTTCTTAGCATTTTCAAGTGAATGGCCCCTGTTGCTCACCTGGGGGATTTAAGTAAAGAAGTCGTTCATTGGCACGTCACTCAAACCCTTCAAAAACTTAAAGGTTTCCATTAGGTCACCTCTTCGACGACGACGCCTAATGAAGAAAAGATTGAGAGAAATTAGGCGCGCAGCGTACGGTTTCCCTCGCTGACCCTCAATCATGCGAGTTGCGAGGCGCTGTACGCTTCCAAGTCGAAGGATGTCCTTTGCGTAGTGAGGACACCACGTCTGAACACAGTATTCGAGATGCGGACAAACTAATGCCTTGTACAGTGGCAGGAAAACATCGGGTCTTCTGCTCGGTAGCACTGATTTCAGCCGAAAATGTACCTTGCGTGCACGCTGAGCCACAGCGGCACATTGGTCCTCCCATTTTAAGTCAGCCCCAACAGGCACTCCCAAAACCTTAACACACTGTGTGGCGTTAACACTGATGGAATTCCCCGCCACCTGGACCGAAATTTTTTCAACCAGTGCTGACAAGAGTTGGCTCTCATTTAGGTTCAACGGGAGATCCCACTGCTATGACCAGTTTATGACCCGCTCAAAGTCGTACATCATTATTCCTCAATCCGATGAACTTCACATTATCCGCGAAAATGAAGCATGGACAATTCAACGCAGACGACAAGTCATCAATAAAAATTAAGAATAGAAGATGACCGAGCACCGAACCTTGAGGGACCCTACTGATCATGTCGGTTTGGCTAGACAACGTGGATCCAACCCGAACTCTGAATGTCCTTCCTGTAAGGAATTCTTTTATCCAAGCATGTATACTTCCCTGTATACCTTTTGCTGCTAGCTTGATCTCTAGAAGGCGGTGAATCACGGAATCAAAAGCCTTGCTAAAATCTAAGTAGAGGGCTTCGACTGGCTTTCCTTCGTCCAACATTTTAGTTGCAGTATCGAGAAAAGTGAGAAGGTTAGTCAGGCAGGATCTACCTTTAAGTAAACCATATTGAGTTACACTCAACAGAGAATGCGGACTAAGATGCTGACAGTGTTTGTCACGCAATAGTTTTTCTAGTACTTTTGAGACGGTGTTAGTCAGGCTGGCAGGTCTATAGTTCCCAAAATTTGACCTACAACCACCCTTGTGTATTGGCACGACTATAGCTACCCTCTACTTACTGGGAAACACTTCCAGTTGCCGACATGAATTAAAGAGCTGACAAAACGATTCGGTACGCACTGAGGCAAAATTTCTAAGCATAATTGAGTAGATTCCATCCGGTCATTCAGATTTTTTGACACGAACATGGATAAGTGCGTCATACACCTCAGCCTCATTCAAGGACAACTTATCTAATACATAGACACCAGGTGTTAGATCAAGCAGACCTGACGGTGCGTTTAAAGAATAATCCTGTAGTTGAACGCTACTGAAAAACCCTAAGAAAGCAGCCGCCTCAAAAAGGTCGGTATCAGCTACTTTACCGTCCTCCAGTATCAAATCTCCTATGCTTTCCCCAGATTTTCCTTTTGACTGTGCGTAGCTATAAAACCTTTAAGGGTTGGATTTAGCATCCCTAGCTAAAGATAACGAAAAATCCTGTTTAAGCACACATTGTAATTTACCACAGGCATTCCGAGCGGTTTTGTAGCGGCCCAAGAACCAGAAGTGAGGGATAGCTTATATTGCCGCCATTGGCGATCCAGTTTACGGGTTGACCAACGGACTCGAGGAGACCACCAGGGTGGCCTTTAATGCCTTCTCACACACTGCAGCGGAGCGTGCGTGTCTTGTAACTCGTTTAGATACTAACAAATTCTATCCCAGTTTTCACATACATTGGAATCGGTAGAATATTATTATTATTATTATTATTATTATTATTATTATATATTATATTATTATTATTATTATATTTATTCTTATTATTCTTATTATTACTTCTTCTTCTTATATTATTCTTATTATTACTTCTTCTTATTCTTCTTATTATTCTTCTTATATTCTTCTTATTCTTATTTTATTCTTATTAATTATTTTTCTTCTTTTCGCATCTTCTTTCTTACTTCTTATTTTCTTCTTCTTCTTTTATTCTTCTTCTTCTTCTTATTCTTCTTCTTCCTTCCTTATTCTTCTTCTTCTTCTTCTTCTTCTTCTATTCTTCTTCTTCTTCTTCTCTTCTTCCTTCGCTTTCCTGGGAAGCTTGAAGTCTGCAAGAGTAAACCGCAGTCTACAAGCCTAAAATTTCTTCTAGGACGAGAGAAAGGTTTGTGAGAACGCAATATTGTTTCGAAGCTTCACATTACGTGATCGATTTGCCGAGCGGCGGTAGGTATTTTAAAAACCTAATGGCTTCTAGCTGGAACGACAATACCAAGTGCATCTATGACGAAACCTTGTAGGATCATTCATATGCTGGTGCAACGCATGATTATGGAGCCATTCGAGAAAGGTGTCAGACTGCTGCGTGACTACACCAGTGGGGACAAGCAAATCTATGTCTGGTAGGTTGAAATCACCCAAGATAAGTACGCTGGGAGCTGAGTGAAGCAAACCGTCGAGTGTCTTAATAAGCTGTGTGAACTCCTGTTGGAATACAATGGGTGTGGCGTGGACACAAGCAAATGCGAGCGATGACTTGTAGCAAATCAGGATACTCGTAACAACTTGGACGTTTTCAATGGCTAGAGATATCCCTGCACAGATGCTGTGCAAACCATACACCAAGAGCAGTGCAACTCCACCGCCACTCCTATCACCCGGTCTATCGCATTTTATGACGAGAAACTGTTCGCTGATGTTTACCGGCACCTCATCAATCGCAGACAGCCAGGTCTCAGAAAGCGCAATAACCCTTGGGTGTGAGTGAGCCACGCAGAGAGAAAGTTCAGTCCAGTTATTCCTTATGCTGCATACATTTGCATACAATACTTGAGCACTGGTTATTCGTGCTTCTGAAACTAATCCTGTTTGGCCCTCCCTCGAAGCACCCGAGTGGTCTGAACTTTTTTCCCGTGCTACTTAGAGCAGGATCATCAGTTTCGGCAGCCTCTTGCGTTAAGGTAACAGACCGTTGCATGACAATTGAGACCGCATCCATAGAAGAGAAGCAACTACTGGAATCACTTGCTCGAGTGCCATCGTCAATTGCTCTAAGACAATCAGGCTGACAGGTCCTTAGTTCCCAACAGTTGACCTGCAACCACCCTTGTGCATTGGCAAGATGCAATAATTGCTGATTCGGGCAGAACACTTGGGGGTAGAAGCTAGCAAGTTCGTCCAATGACTCTTGAACTAAAGCAGCCATTCCTTATTCTGTCATGAACGGAAAAACCCTTGTTTCACTCGGCTCTTTCATTCACAATTCTGTACAGTAATTTTGAATAAGATTCCATTCTCTCAACCATGCGTCGCTGGCACTGTTTTTTATACGCTAAACGAGTATGGTCACTCTAATTCGTATTCTGTTAAATTGAAACAAAGTTTCAGAAGTGGCAAGATAACAATGCATGGCCAAATCTCGACGTTTTAGTCTAATCTATTTTCTGGTTCTACTAAGAAATGAGAATCGAAAGATGCGGACATCTTTGCTCAGAATAAATCAAAAGTTTTATTGGATGTGCATCTGATGATAGTTTATCAATGAGTTTTAATGTTTTTATTTGAAGCTCGTTTACTTTTCAGAATGGTGCTCTGAGTCTCCGAAATTCGAGTTTACGGAAGACATTTGACTCGTAGCTTTCTCAAAGCGCTGCAGACATAATGGAACACAAACACCATAACGTCACTCCACCGCAATGGAGCTTCGTATCCGATTGATTCGATTGACGATGCGTTTGAAGTCAAAACAAGGTCCAGAATAGATGACCAATCTGTCTCTTTCATTTGTGTTTGGTTAAAGTGGTTGTACAAAGGTACTAGGCCGAATACTTATTGAAGTTTGTGCTCCAGTTAGTTCGTTGTATGCTGGCATCTTGAGTACACCCGCAGAAGGTCGAAATGCTCGAGAAGTAGCACTTCATCGCGTTGTCGTGCCTTGATGCGCTGTTGTCTTTCAACTAGCATGATTTGTCTTCTGCGGTCGATGGTGGTAAGCGATATATAACCCCAAAAATAACGACGTAAGCCGCTGCTTTGCATGCACGCACATTGATGGTGTCTTGATTCATCGATGAGGTCAACTTGTCCAACGCTAAACGCGTTCACCCATGAATCGCACAATAAAAGTGAAATCGATTGATCAAAGGCGTTTATTACGCGCAAGAAAAATAATGAAACACACGCTCATCTTATTTAGGCAAACAAACAATCACAACGGTGAACATCAACATGTCTGTAGCACGATGAGTTTTGTCCAGATTGCTCTACATTGAGGAGAAATTTTTAGTACCTTTCATATCGAAGATAAATCACCGTCAGTTGACATGTTGAAGTAGCAAATCATCAAATTAACCCTTGAGGATAACATTTGGTGAACTTCAAGGCTGGTTGAAGGAAAAGTTTGCATTATTGATGTGTTTTAACGGTCCCTTTCATCTACGAAACAGTTCAAGGAAATGTTGATCCCGGTGTTCAGCGCGTGACTTGAATTCAACAAGAAAGGATAATTATTATGTGCGTTATATTATTATTTATATTATTATTATTATTATTATTATTATTATTATTATTATTATTATTATTATTATTATTATTATTATTATTATTATTATTATTATTATTATTTATTATTAGTATTATTATTATTATTATTATTATTATTATTATTATTATTATTATTATTATTTGCGTTCTTCTTCTTCTTCTTCTTCTTCTTCTTCTTCTTTCTTCTTCTTTTCTCTTCTCTTTCTCTTCTTCTTCTTCTTCTCTTCCTCCGTGTTCCTCTTCTTCTTCTTCTTCTTCTTCTTCTTCTTCGTCTTCCTCTCCCTCTCTTCTTCTCCCCCTGGTCTGCCTACCCGTTATCTCTGGGTCGATCACTCCCCACAAACGTTTGAATAAGGATTTAGAGGAATACTACATCCAGTTTATTTATACAACCATGTTCAGGAATTGACTGGTATAATTGGTTTTTGACCGCCAATCAATCTCATATTTGCTGGTAACATCGGAAGCAATCGGATTTTAAGTGCCGATGGATGTTAGTGTCCATTCAATAATTATGATCGACTATGTTTGTAGTACTCCGCAATGGCTCGATCTGAATAGGATGGTTCGTCCGTAGATAAATTTGCCTGAAGTGAATCACTCGACAAGATTCAGTATTGGGTGACGGAAACAATAACAAACAATAACGCGCAATCGAACGAAAATGTAAATTTCCCTAAACTAAAGATTGAAAACAACTCACACATCATTCCTCAAAGATCAGAACATGAACTTCATTTTGTTGTTCGCAGTAGAACAAAAGTGTGGATAGCGCTGAATCCAGCAGCGTAGATTTTGCATAAATCCAACAGCATTTCATCCTATTCGGTAAAATTTTCGTATGATACGCAACAAATTGACTTCACTTATTCGAGAGTATATCGAAGTGCACTAATTGATGCTGCTCTCGAAATTCATACGCACCACAGGTTACTATAGAAAATCGTGAACGCGTAAGCAAAAGTCAAACCAGTGAAAGACTCACTGAGACCGTGGTGGAAACCACAATCGCTCTCTCGATTTATAGCACAAACTTCTTCGCACCAAAAGTTTTATTGAAACGTGAGTATTTAGACGATTCAGGATCCCAAAATCTCGGAGTAATCTCGCTAAATCCACATATTGTCAGGTTCGGACGGCATCCCACCTGATGGCCTCTGGTTCTGTCATTGAGAGCTATGTAAAACTCTTTCCAGCCAGCTTAGCTTTTTGTTTATTGAGGGCTGGTCACACAAGATTGTAACTCCGCGTGATTGAACCTATCTTAAACAGCGGCTGCCGATCTGACGCTGGAAATTATCTTCCCGCTGCCCCCATTTTAAAATTTAATCTTATCAACTACAAAACATTCCATAAAAACTGGATTAGGGCGTGATTTAGCCGTCCTCAAACATTCTCCTATCAACGCCTCTTCCTTGCGTTATACACAGGATTACGGATGCATGTAATATGTTAGAATTAGTTGCCAAAGTATATATGAGACGCATGACGGAAACGCATTTATTTGAAATTGGTAAGCTTATCCGCAAAACCGATCCAGCCATGACAACATTGAAAGCATGGATTGCATTCATAGGTTTTTGAAATGAATGATAAAGTTTAGCGTAAACTATAGGAAAATTTGAATAGTACTGAATTAGGGCAAAACTTTGATCTGATGCTAAACATTTAATCAGAACACAAAAACCACTGATTTTACTGTAGCACGTGCATAGTTCGGCAATGCAAACTACGAGAAATGAATCGCAAATTGAGTCATTAAAATCTACTAAAGATACAAACTAACTCATAGCATAAAAAACAACTAATGTTTTCGGTGCATGAACAGAGCTTGAAATTTGCATCCCAGAAGAAATTGAGTGTAGACTAGGCCGATAGTTTGTACGCAAGTTGCTGGTTTATTCAGAGCACAAAAACAACTAAGGTTGTTGTAGCACGTGCAGAGTTTAAACATTTAAATTTCAAAGTAATTCAAAGTTTTAGTGGTGCAAAGAGCAAATACCTTGCAGTAACCATAGATCAATAATATAGGGGATGCATGAAAACAGAAAAGATGATGTGTCAATATAGAAAGCCAGCTTATGTATTGCGGTGCAATGGTGGATTTAGTCAACATATAATTGTCAAGTTCAGCCTTGAACATGTTCAGGCTTGATGCACAAATGATATGGGGGGAAGACAGTTCCATATGAAACAAACTCGAAATGAAAAGGAAAAACTTCGACAATTTGATCGAGAGTGTGGAATAATTAACTTGTAGTCCTAACATCTGCTACCACGTAATTCTTGTTGATGAAAGAGTTGTTCAAGTGGGTAATCCACTGTATGCAGAAAGTTAAACCGCTTCAATACCCTGACCGCTTACTTCGCACACCCCTTTCTGTTCTCTATATGAACACTGGCCTTGTCTATCTCTATGACCTCTGAACCTGGGTCCTGAGTCTCGGCTTGGTCACTCCATAACCATCCTGTGTTGTTCTGTTCTTTGTCTCGGTGGGCTTGGTCTCTCGTATCATCTAGTT